>JARHVA010001696.1:2340000-2612500 GCA_037957365.1 Torreya grandis
CATTCAAATGAATTCAATAATGCCTCTATCAATTAAACATGAGATAATTCTTGGGTCCTAGATATAAGTGTAACATATCATATGACTTTATGAAGATACTTATTTAAGGTGCTTCATTAATATATATGTCTTCCATTATATTTGATAGACATAAAAAGTCTATAACCTATAGGAAAAGGAATAATTAAAATCAAGTCAACAAAGATTCAATATTCCATTATAAAAGTTTTCCTTTACCTTCATTAAATAGAACTATTTTTGTATCTATTTGTAATTTTAAAATATTGTCACTCCATTTTTATATATGATGTGAAGGTTTTGAATGTATGAAAGAAGTGTAAATTTGCTTAAGAATTACTAAATATCAAACTAACTATGTTGTAAGTGAGGTTATTGACCAAAAACTATGATTAATAATGTTGACATGGTATTTATTCAAAACAAGGGTTGTTAAGGGAAGGTTCCTAAAATTTTAGGATCAGTGAAATATTCACTCCAAGGAAAAAGTTTTTGGTATTAGTTATATAAATAACCATGTGTTAGAATAGTAAGAAGTGGAGTGGCCATTTATTTACTTATTAAACTATGGTTTTCATGTCCTTGTAAGCCCTAATATTTTCCAAACAAATTAAACTAAAAATTTCACAAGTGAATGTGTGTTTTCCATTTAAAATGAATTCAATAATGCCTCTATCAATTGAACATGAGATAATTCTTGGGTCTTAGATACTAGTGTAACATAGCATATGAATTTATGAAGATAATTGTTTGAGGAGTTTCATGAATAAATATGTGGTCCATTATATTTGGCAAACATAAAAAATCTATAACCTAAAGGAAAAGGAAAAATTCAAATCAAGTCAACAAGGATTAAATATTTCATTCTAAAAAAATCCTTTACCTTTCTCAAATAAAACTACTTTTGTATCTATTTATAATTTGAAAATAATGTCACTCCATTTTCATATATGATGTGTAGGTTTTAAATGTATGGATGAAGTGTGAAATTGTCCTAGAATTACTAACTATCAAACTAACTATGTTATAAGTGAGATTATTGACCAAAACCTGTGATGAATAATGTTGATGTGGAATTTATGCATAATAATGGTTCTTAAGGGAAGGTCCCTAAAATTTTAGGATCAGTGAAATATTCACTCTAAGGAAATTTTTTTGTGTATTATTTATATAAATAATCATGTTTTGGAAGAGTAGGGAGTAGAGTTTCCATTTCTTTACTAATTAAACTATGGTTTTCATGTCCTTGTAAAACCTAATATTTACCTATCAAATTAAACTAAAAATTTCACAAGTGAATGTGTGTCTTCCATTTCAAATGAATTAAACACGATATTATGCTTGGGTCCTATATACTAGTGTAACATAGCATATGACTTTATGAAGATACTTATTTGAAGAATTCATGAGTAAATATGTTGTCTATTATATTTGGTAGACATAAAAAGTATATAATCTAAAGGAAAACGAGGAAGTTTCATGAATAAATATGTGGTCCATTATATTCCATGGATAACATTCTATCTTAAGTATCCATGGAAGATAAAGTTTATATTGGAGGATATTTAGCAAAACTAGGAAGAGCCTTTCTTTAATGTGTAATCTTTATTTGTGGATTCCTAATTATACACTTTGTTAATTCCAATGAATTATAAATAAAAACTATTATAGATTATGTTTGAATGGCCTATGAAATGTGCATCTCTAATTGATTAAAAGGTATTTTTTTCAATGGTATAATTAAAAATGGATGAGGATACCAATCCCTAAAAAATGTGCACTAGTCCTTGTGGTTTCTTGGTTAGTAGTGCAAGGAAAATGATGAATCAAAGAAACTTGGGTCAATGTTTGAAAAAATTGTGTGATTGATGCATAATATTCTCTTGTGATGTTATCAATAATAATAATAATAATAATAATAATAATAATAATAATAATAATAATAATGGAATAAATAAAATAATGTAAAATTCTATAACTTTAATCTATTATAACATTATCAAAATGAACATTTGTCCCTGGATTTACTATACTGGGATCAAATGAAATCAAAATCATAATTTCTTCTAAAATTGATGAAAATCCTATGGTAAGACCATATTTGGGACTAGTGTCAATCATTAAGGAAACAAAAATAGAATTAAGGGGTACTTAGGACTATGTTTTAAAGCAATAGTAGTATTTTTGCTTGTAACATTTATAGTTTATAATTATTCAACACCTATAGGAGGTAACAAAGGTTTATGAGGATTATAATTAATTTTCCCTTGCATTATATCCTCTTGAAAACTATATACATTTTCCTCTTCTATTAGGTTATTTCCTTCTTCATGTTCCCATTCAAACTTAGTATATAAAATACCTAGTGGCGCATAAGAATTGTTTGTTGGCATTTCTTCCACTCTTGGGGCATTGGGAGATTTTAATGTGACCAAAAGAGTATTTTTTAATATTATAAATAGCTATAGGAGGATTAAGAGTAGTAATAATCCTTAATGGATGAGGAAGAGTACTTACCTAAGTTAATTCTATTGGTTTTACATTAAGGATAGTAAGGCAGGATTGATAGGTCACTTGGGTACCAAGGGTATCCCTATATCTACTAAAAGAGATAAAAAAGTGAAACTTGGTATTTTTTGGATAACCATGAATATGGTACTAGTTATTTTTTGATCTATCCCATCTATTTTAAATTTTTATTTTGTAGGGACCTCCTAATATTTATCTATCTATTGGCATCCTCCAGTGTAATGGTAGATCAAATTGTTTCTTCTAAGCCACTTTTATAAACATTCATTCTGACTATATCTATTTATATAATTACGAATCATCATATGAATTCATAAATATGGGATCATGTTTGTATGATTGATGCCCATACTTAGTCTTTGTCCCATTTCCATAATTCACAATATCTTTATAAATAACCCCCTCAAATCCAAACATATAGATTCAATCTTATTCAAACTAAAATGGTTTATGTGCTTTATTAACTAATTAATATGTTCCCATAGTGTGTATTTTTCATAATTATAATAATATGGGTTTTATATATGACCCCTAGCTTGTCTAATTTTAAATCCTGGTCTATACTATTTGATAATTAAAATATTATATCTTGTTCATCTAGCTTGTCTGAGACACATGCTTGTAATAGAAATGGGGATTATAATGTGCATTCACTTATATTCACTATGTGCTCAAGATATTGCCAATAATTATCTGATATTTATAATTTTTATTTGATCTGACATCTTTGGCATAGGATTCCCATTTATAGCCACGTATATAATATGATAGAAGATATTTGTAATTATCTAAATCAGCTTATCGAATAATATTTTGGTCACTACATATCCATTTTTTGGGGTATTAGAGTGAAGTATCACAAGGTTTTTTTCTAAGAGGGGTAACAAAATTAACTACTACATCTAGTAAAAAAGACATCATATAGAAATGTTCATTTGGCATATTCTTCGACATGATCATTTGATATTTGATATTGAAATTGATCATTTACCCTAGAGTAGACATCCTTTTTGTGTCTAGAATAATGTTTAGAATAGGGACCGAAAATTACATAAAATATGTAAATTTTGGGAAGCCATACAACCTATTAAATAGTTCCATGGAAACTCAAATTTTAGGCCTAAATCTAATATTTATAGTGGTGATGATTTGGTATATTAATAAAAAATTATTTGTGTCTACTACTCATGTCTTCAATTTGTCCCTAACATTATTATATGTCTAAAATTCATTACTACAAATCCTCCATTCATGGTAATTAATTATATAAAATGAATTTGTTACATTTATATTCTATTTTTAATTTAGTTTTTTGATGTCAAATTTGGTGGGATTATTTTCCATGTGGCACTTTGTCATGGCCTTTAAATTCTTAGTCACCTTACTGAGTCATTCATTGTGACACATGTTGTTACATCACATAATTAAGGTTTATATTTCTTTTTTAATTAAATTATCTAGATAATGACACATGGCCTATTATATTTTAAATTCTTGGAATTTATCTTTGTATCCTTAGCCATTGATCATAACTCGGTGAGATTTAAATAGTGGCTTGATCTCATTTATCTAGTTAGTCTCAAGGATCTGATATTTGTGAAATTAGATATCAATCATGACTTGGTACGATGCTAACACATATATGACACTCACTTTTCTAGGTTATCACTAAGATCAATTCCTTGATTTATTATGTATTATCATAAATGAGCGAGATTATGATATGTGATAGATTTTGTTTATCTACTTATTTTAAGATCTCTATACTCTATGTATATGCATGTTAGTCACAATTGATAAAAATGATGACACACAGATGAATCTAACCTATCTACTTAGACAACTATGTATTCTATGTCTACAACTATTAGTCATATATGAATAGGATGATGACATGTCGATAGATCTCAATTATCTACCTTTTTTAGGAAATCTATAATTTGTATCTATGTCTATTAGTCATAAATGAGTGGGATGATTACACATGGATGGATATTGCGTATCCACTTATGTAACTTTGTGAATTAGACATTTATTATGTATGGAATGAGTAAGGAGGATTGAGACATGTGACCTAATTTGGTTAACTTAGTTATAAAGATTTGTGCCTTAGTATTTTTATGTACATGACACAAGTAAATATGGATGAAACATGTGGATAACCCTCACTTTCTTAGGGAATCTACCAGTATTATTTGTGACAAAGCTAGATAAATATGCATGGCATGACCTTACTAACTATAATTATTTGAACATGCATAGTACTTTGCAACTCTTTAGTTTAGTAACTTTTAAGTAAAAAAGAGACATGTGGTAAAAACATTATCAACCCATAAAGTCAATATAAACTTGAAAAATTCAAAAAAACCCTTAATAAACACTCAATTAGGTTTATTACTATAGAATAAAATAAAAACCTAATTTGATAAATACCTAGATTTGAAAGCCAAAAGGTCCATAAGAATAAATTTATGGCAATGCTTGTTTTGGCTTAAACCTAAAGTAATGAGTCATAACTTGAATTTGGAATCATTTTATCAAAACAAGACATAAACATGAAATATTCAGGCCAAAGAGAGTCCTCATTTTTAAATTTTAAGATGGGGTGTGTTGGTCACAATAAATGGTGACTTGGTGGGGAATTACTCCATATTATTTTAGAAACCTGAATCTCTAGTCTATACATCATGAAAAAATTATAGAATTTACAAGAAGAAAATGAATAAACTAGATAAAATAAGAGAGGCTTTGGCATGTCCATGTAACATATTAACCATTATCACTTATCATATAATGTGTGATTTTGTGAAAATAATTTACCCTTGTTATGGGATTTTTAACAAATATTTGACAAAAGTTGAAATCTCTTTGCCTCTTTTTTATTTTTCAATATATATTATCTCTTAAACACAAGGTTTTAAAAATACAAACATTTCTCTATTTCTATATATGTGTCCATATCCCTAATATATATACATGTTATTCCACTCTAAGAATTGTTGTACTTCCATCTAGGCATCCATAACCCATATAGATATTTTTTGAATCACCCCTTCCATGATTTTTTTTGAACTTGTCTTGGAAGTGCAGTTGGGAAGAACCATTGGATATATGTATAAGAATTAAATTCATTTTAAATCATATAATTTAATCATATGTCTTCTTTCTCAAAGTTAATTATCTCTCATATAGTTTTTAAATATGTAAATGTGTGATTAAACTTTTAAAGTGATATTTTTTTCTAAAATTTACATGAAGATATTGAAGTAACTTCCATAGTTATGGTGAATTCATTTAATCCAGATAAAATTTAAATTTAATCCTAAAATCTATCTTGATTCAAAAAAAAAAAAAAAATCAAAATTAATCTTGAAAAGTACTATTTGAATGTGATTTTAGCCACCCCTTTTATTAGAGGTTTCATAAAACACATGCAAAAAGTGAATTGGACTATTCTAAATTTTAGGAAATCTAATATATGAAAGAAATAAATCTAATATATGAAATCATGAAATATATCTTATTCCTACCAGTCATGTAGAACATGTAGTCATTTTGAAGTGTTCATAGTTGGGGCAACCATAAAATAATGTTTTAGAAACTACCTATGAACTAGAAAAGTTAATATATAACCTTGGAGGTCTTTCAAATGAAAAACACTATTACCTAAAATTTTATAAATTTGACATGGCATAATCCATAAACGAGAAAACTTGTCATTTTTCCTTTGCTTTCATGTTTTTTATCCCATAGGAGCACCATGTCTAAAATTCTAAAATTCTTGACTTTTGATCCTTTATCAAACCATATTTTTACAATATCCTCATGTTTACTAAAGTTGTGAAATTTTTTTGTTCGATCATCTACCATTTGGACAATATTGAGTAGCCTCAACTTAATTTTGTCATCATCTTCCATATACTCATGCATTAATTGGTACATTGGAAGTTTGAGAGTAATGGTAAATATGGGTTATTGTACATATATTAATAATAAAAGTGAAGCCTTGAGGGTGTGTTTAAGTTTTGTCTTCTATGCCCATAATGTGTATTTCAACAATAGATGCCACTCTCTTGGTTTATCTTCTGCCAACTTATTTATGGCCTCCATAAACATTTTATTAGTAGATTATATAAATCCATTTGCATGTGGATAGTAATTTCAAGAGAACTTGATAGTAATATGGTCATTATAGGCCCATTTGATGAACTTTATATATTAGAAGCACTGACCACTATAACATAGTTGAGATATTTATGTCTCAAATATAGTTAATATATTCTCTTTAATAAATTTGATCACATCTTAGGCTTTGTATTTTTTGTCTCTAATACCTCAATCCATCTAGTAACATAGTCTGTAGCTGTAAATACAAAATTATGACATATTAAATAGTTGGGGTTGATTACTCCCATGAAATCTAGACCCAATTTTAAAAAAGGGAATCTTAAACCCTACAATTACAAACTACAAAGGAATTGTTTCTTGTACCTCTCTTGTCAAAATATTTAGCATTTATGGTACATTATGACATGGTTTTAGGAATATTTAAAAATAGTAAACCAATGGTATCCCATTAATATAATTTTATGAGTTATGGAATTACCTTAAGTTTGTACAATACTAATATTTTGGTGAAATTTATCAAGGATGTCCACATCTTATTTAGAGACACATCTCAGATATATGCATCCATAGTTATTTTTATATAACACACCTTTGTTGATCATATAGTGCATTGATTTGATCCTAAGTGATAAATTTTTTTATTTGTTTAATTAGTAGAGAATGTGCCTATGAGTAGATAATGAATAATTTGAGTGTACCACTCACCTCCAGCTACTTGAGACTAGTTAATCTATTTAATATATGTGTGAATAAATATTTATTATTAGTTGAACAATACCTTATCTTTGCACCATTTTGATAGGTTTAATTTCAAGATAAAATTCTTGTAACTTGGCCATCCACCTACCCATTATTTCACCCAACTCATTATTTCCTTGTGTAAGCTTTATCACTTGGTCTAGATAATGTCATAATTATTATTGCACAAAATATAATGTTTGAATTTATTTACTAACTTAACCAAGGCATATATCTGTTTTTATATGATTAAATACTTTAGTTTTTCATATTTTAGGTTACTAATCATAAAGTCTATTTGATGTTCATTATCTTCAACCTTTTTAGTAATCATTATTGTTACAGTGTGTTCTGATGCGAATGAACATATGAAGAAATCCTTATATAAGTCTAAATATATTAAAACTATTGCTTTTGAAATAATGTCCTTTACATCTTTGAAATCCTTGTTTGTCTCTATTTTTTTATTCCACCTTTGCATCCTATTTCAACATAGAATTTAGTGGTTTCAAAATTTATGAAAATCTTAAAATGAATTTGAGAACAAAATTTATCTTGCCATAGAATGACTTATGCACATTTTTGCTATTAGGATAGAGAATTTTTGAGATATATTGAAATATTTCAATATCCATTGAAATTATTTCCTTGGTGATAATGTGACCTAGTAATTTGACTTTTGTGACACTAAAATGCTCTTCTTTAGGTTCAATGAGATCTCATACCACTTGAATTTATCAAATACTCTCTACAAGTGAGCCACATGGTTTTTTATATCCTTATAAAATATAGTTAATAAATCTATGTAGATGATGATGCACTTACAAATGAGTCCTTGAAAATAAATATCCATGAAACACTAGAAAGTATCACCTACATTGACTAATCCAAAATGCATTATTTTGTATGAAAAAATTAACCATTTAGTGGTTAAATGAGTTTTCATATGATCATCATTTTCCTCTAAGATATGTTTGTATCCCAAAAATCCATCTAAAAAATATATCATTTTTGACCCACTACTATTTGGATTACTTCGTCTAGGGAGGGCAAAGGACAATTATCCTTTTTTGAAGATCGATTGAGCTTAGTGAAATCCAAACATAGTCTAATTTCACCATTTTTATTTCATAGAGGGACTAGATTATCCACCTAAGTAGAATGTTTGAAGGGGATATAATTATAGCCTCTAATTCTAAATAAAAGGCTCCATAATAGGATCTATTGGTCTTTACCTCTACCTAAAAGTTTTGTGTTTTTATTTCAATGTCATAGTATGTGTGATGCCTCTAGGATCAAAAAATTATAGGTCCTCATAGTTACAAGTGATCGCATATTTATACTCTACCAATAAATCCCTCGGCCTTACTTTTTTTATTGTATATATCTCAATCCAATAGTAACTATTTACAGGTGCTCATATATTCCTAAATATACCTTGGTGAAATTAGATTCATTAGTCTTAGACTATTTTTGTTTTTCATATTATAAATCCATGTCAAAGACCCATTCCAAGGATACCATCCCTTTGGGTAATATGTTTTCTTATAGTTAGAGGGTGTCACCATCTTAATTTTCTTCTTTATTCATCAAGTCAAAATATTTTTCACCAGTGATTTTTTACTCAAAGGAACTATAATTTCACATGAAATGTACAATCTATGGGTCATCATCAAATACTTGAAATTGGTTAACATTATCAGTCACTAAATGACATAGCACCAATTCCATAAAAAAACATATGCATTTTAGACTCTTGAAGTGAAGCCATATTTGTTATAGAAGAAACCAACAAGTAAATTGTATTATTTCTATTTGGGGATTGATTTTATATTAAAATCATCAAATTATTAAATTAGGTCCCAAAATATATGCTTATATTTATTTAGATATGGTAGTTTACACTGATATTGACTCCTAACTTGGTTAACAACTAGTTTTGATTCTCCAATCATTAAAAGTTATTTGAAATTATGTTTTAATGTGAATTAGAGTCACAAAATTAAGTATTTATATTTTATAAAATTTGTTAGTGCATGGAAAAAAAAACAAGGTACTACTTCCCATCAATATTATTTAATATTATTGCCACAACAGAGCCTTTCTTAGATTGATCATTATCAAAATATAAGGTCCATAATTGTGAAGTAATTTTAAATACCCATTCCTAGTTCTCAGGGTTCATTACAAAAGAGTAAGAATATATGTGTGATGAATTAGAATTAATTATTTCATTTTTATCATTATATTTTATCATTACATTCTTCATTTTTGGTTCTCCATCACGTCTTATTTTATTGGATACTCCTTCCTAGGGTATCCACATGTGTGAAATTTTAGTAGCCATGTATCCATATAATTCTTTTTCCCAATCACATCTCAAGAGTGAACTGTAAGCCCTATAAATGTCAAATACTAGGATGTCAATATATTTCTAGATGTGGCTTAGAGGCAAGTTGCATGTAAACATTTAACAATTTTACAACAACTAGGAATGAATATTTTTCTAACTATAGGAATACCCTTTTGGATGTATCTAGAGTCAACCCTCGCATTTGACATATTATAGTGGTTATTATGTTAGGTGAAGTACCTAAGTAGATTAATAAATTATGCACATTATTCCCAAATATTTGATAGCGAATAAGAAATTTGGGACCTAAAGTTTATCTTTATACACAACCATATTTACATTATAACTTTTGATTTGTTAGCAGATGGCTTGCTAGTCAAAGCCTTGAGTAAAAGTTATCTTTGTTTTATAATGTGATCTAACACATGTATAATAGTATTTTCCTTAATTTTATTCATGTCATTAACTATATTATATACACTCCTAATATGTGGATCTACTTGTTGATACTAATAATTTACTCTATGAGGGGGTGGATTATTGTTGGCATTCATATTAGGAGTGACTACATTATTATTTAGAGGTGTAGAATTTGTGATAGGATGTTTATTATTATTTATCAAATTAAAATTATTTATTTGTAATTTTTTAAAATAATTAATCTCATTTTCTTTGCTTCTTTTTCATTCTCATCTTCAATAAGAAATGGGGAATCATAGGTCTCCAATACCATGTGGTACTAGAAGTACTAAGGGTACTACTTGTAGATGAATCTAGTTGATTTGGGACCACATTGTATCTTTACATATCCTTTTAAAATATTAAAAAAGTATTAAAAAATTATATGGGGTCCAATTCATCATGTTGGGTGATATTATGGACTCTACACCATTGGGTAAGGTTGTCTCATAAATATTCATCTTAGATAGTTTGTTAGATTAAGGATCTAAATTATTTCCTAGCCTATTGAATGGTTTGATATATATATAGAATGTAAAATTACTATTGGATATCTCTCCTATGGTGTTTCCCAAGAATTTTTTCATTCTTATAAACTCATTTCTAATTTTGTACCATGCATTAGAAGGCATATCATTCAATTTTAGTATAATCAAAAGTTATCCCTTGTGTGGTAAAAGTATTGACTAGGAGTAAATATTGATTCTTATTCTTATTGATTAGGCATTATTTAGGTTGATTTAGATACCTTAGAATATGTTTTGGTTCCACCTAAGATAAATTAAAATGAGTGAAAACATGGTTTTGATTATTTTCCATGACATTTTGATTAACAATTTGAATGGATTTTAAGGCTAGGAAGTTTTGATTGATGTTTTATATTACCAAAGCCTATAATGGAGGATTTGGTTATATATAAATATTGATTGCCTAAACATAGGAATTTTTCAAATTATATATATTTTTGAGCTCTTTTTAGGAATATTTAATTCATATAATCCAAGGTTTTTTTATATATTTCAAGGGATATGTAGTAACATGTCTCTGTCCATTATCCACGTGACTATATTTTTAAAAAAAAAATTACATTGAAATATCTAATTAGTTAATTTATTTCCATTCTCATACTATAAAATTTTTGTTTCATCTTTTTCATTTTATTCCATGGTGTAATTAAGTATTTTGGAATATTCAGTAACCAATCATAGGTAATAACTTACAATGTGAAATGGAATGTATGAATGCAACATCCTTTTGAATTACATTTAAAAAAACTAGGGTGATTTTTAAATACTTAATATGTTACTCTATATGTCATCCCCCAAAAGGAGATAATGAATGGATGTACATCTCTATATTCCTAGGTAGCTCATGGACAACACTAGATATGGCAATGGATGAACTAGCTAACAGGACATAGTAAAATGTTGACATTGGCTCCCTTATGTGGGTGAATTTGGATAAGTTATATCTATCATAGGGATAAATCTATTTGATTTGGGTCTTCAATGAATCTATAAATGTTTTAATAATGGTATACCATAATCAAAATTTGACCATGTTAACCTTACCAGTGGATCTAGTGTACATACCTCAAGTTAATATCAATTAATTAGATATTTTGGGCCCTCCTTACAGTATTAGATAAAACCTATTGATGTTTATTTTTTGCATGCCAATGGTTATTACAAAAATGTCCCTAATGCTTTAGGGTCAGTGAGAAACTCACTCTAAGGCACAAGTTATGGATATGGGTTTTATAAATAATAAAATGGTGGAATAGTGGTTAGCATACTGTTTATTAATCATGGATGGTTTGGATGTGATGAATGCCTAAATTATATTTTATATGGATGGGTGGATATAACCTAATGTGAATTTTCATATAAAAATTAAAAGGGAAGGAAGGGTAAGGTAGAAAATAAAGGGATCTATGAATCAATTGAGGATTAAACACTTTCAAATAATCTTTTTATATCTTAGGCCAAATAAATATCAAGAAGTAATATTTGATGCAAATTATAATCATCATATTACACAAATATACATATTTGATCATCAAATGAAACATTTACAACATACTCATTAACTACAATCAAATATATGGTTATAATTAGATTTCATAACATACCCTATGTCCCTAACTAGTATTATGTATGATCTATAATTAATGATCACTAGAATTAATAATTCATCTAAATTAAAAAACATTCAAGAAACATATTTTATATTATACCCACTTAACATAAATTCATCATAATACATATGAAATTTTGATGAGATAACACTTTGGCACAAACTTACAGAACAATCAAGAACTTTCCTTGCTTATATTAATTACATAATTTTCATCCATTAAGAATGAGGGATGAACATGTACTTATATCTTGGGATGAAGATGATTCATCCTCAAAGCTTATTCTAATTTCATATAATCTAAATTAGGATTGTCTATAAAAAATTATGCAAGATGTACATGACTATACTATATTAAATATAATCTTAATTTAGAATCAAAAGTTATTTCATAAAAGGTAAGCTAAAACCAATGACAAAATATAACATGAATTTCACAAAGTATCAATTAAAAATGTCATTATAACTTAAATTAAATTATGAGAGTGTCAACATGGGTCATCCTTCTCAAATAACATGTGTGGTTGTTGTTTCTAAAGTTTGAACTGAAGTTATAAATGTCATTAAAGGTGGTAATGGAGGAATAATAGTTGTCAAGGTAACAAACACTGGTCCTATAAAATTATATACTATATTATATCTAGGGAAAATAAATTTAGTTATAAAAGGCTGAACTTGATATTATTACAATCTCGTTGAAGTGGCCAACTACCTAATTTCTTGTAACTTCTTATATTTACACATGCTTTCTATAAAATATAACTCAACAGTCTCCAAACTAATGATGAAATTTCTAAATAATATTAGAATTTTATCCATGAAATTATTATGTATGTATATAGAAGATCTAAAATAAGAAATTATAATCTCATTTTGATCTACCTTCTCTTTATTTAGTGTAATTAACTACACCACTTGCTCATTGATTTTATAAGTAGTGCTTTTCACTTGTGATTTAAAACTATTGGTTACATTATATAACAAGCTTTCAAAAAAGGGCTTGGATATTATTTGGCCTAGTGGTGAATACAAAATTTTAATCCTCATATATTTGAGAATTTTAATATTCCTATATTCTTGGTTTTCAATTTATTGAACCAACCCTTGAATTTATTTTTTCCACTCTAATAAATAATCTTGCTTGGTGATTACATAATTTTGAGCCAAAGTCACATTAGGTGCTAGTATAAAATTTAAGTGTTTTACTCCTTTTTTCATGTTTATTTCCTTATTAATATAAATTTGGTAACCTATTATTTCATGGAATCATAAAAAAAGAACATATCTCCCCATTGTAGTTGAGATTGTGCCCTTTATGATCTTACGGATCATAAGATGGTATACAAAATCTTAGTAGAGATATATACATTATATATCATGTCTATAGGGCCTCAATTATGTTTATTTACTCCAATATCATTTTATACTATTATGGTCTTTGAAACATTTTTTTGATTACTCCTCTAGCTTCATCTATCACGGTGATATGATATTATTCAAAATCATCCATATCTACATGTTTTTTCTTAATTTTCTTATTTAGTGAGAATAATTCCTCATTATTTATAAGGTTAATAGGCTTACCCTCAACCATCACTATCTTCCTTCTCACCCTTTTCAATTTGTTTATGTATATGTCTCACTACATCGAGACTTTTGATTTCCCATTGATAACCAAGTTATGCCTTGTCAATTATTCTTCTTATAATTATTGTATACGTGTAGGGAGAACCATTAAAGTTTTCTTGGTATAGTGGGATATAGGTGAGGAATTTGGGGTGAAGGTTTCCTAGGGTTTAAATTAATATTTAAGATGTAATGTTAGTCATGGAAGATGAATTGGAATATGGAAGAGGTTTAATAAAAGTAGGTAGAGCCTATCTCCAACCTATACTCTTTATTTTTGGAGACCTAATGGAATAAATTGTTAATTTTAGTGACTTATAAATAGATAAATATTTTATTTATGTTTAAATAGCCTAGGTAATGAGCATTTCCAAATGAGTATAAGGTCCTGTTTACTCTAGTTGGGTAGTAAAAAAGGATGGGGATACAAAGTAATCAAAATGTACACTAATGTTTAAATGGACTATGTAATGAGAATCTCAAAATGAGTATAAGGTTATGTTTACACTATTTGGGTAGTGAAAAGGGATGGGGATATCAATTACTCAAAATGTACACTAGTCCATGTGGTTTCTTAGTTAGTAGTGGAAGGAAAAGGATGAATCAAAGAATCTTGGGTCAATGTTTTCAATAATTATGTAATTGATGAATAATAATCTCATGTGGTGATATAAGTACTAGGAATGGAAGAAATAAAATAATATAAAATTTTAGAACTTTCCTCTACTATAACATTATAAAAATGAGAACTTGTCCCTAGATTTGTTCTAGTAGGAGAAAATAAAGCTTGGATCATAATTGACTCTAAATTTTACGAAGCACTTGTGGTAGGACCATCCATGGGAATATTTCAATCATTATGGAAACATTAATAGTAGAAAGGGATACCTCTTGATCAATAGTAGGCTTTGTGCTTGTAAAAATCATAGTTTATGATTGTCCAACACTTAGAGGAGGGAGCAAATGTTTGTGAGGTTAATCATTAATTTCCATTGCATTATATCCTCCTAAAAACTATCCATATTAGCCTCTTATTTTAGGTTATATTATTATTAATTCTCCCATTTAAGATCAATATATAAATGACCTAGTGGCACACTAACATAGATAGTTGGACTCCCTTCAACTATTGGGGAATTGGGAGCTTGTAAAGTGCCCATAAGAGTCTTTGTTTTCCTCTTATAAGTAACTATAGGATGAGGATTATTAATAGGAATTATTTAATTAATAGGAGGATTAATTACCTAAGGTAATTATATTGGTTATACATTAAGGGCTTAATAAAGTAGGATTGATAAGTCTCATAAGTACTAGAGGTATCCCCATATCTATTAAAAGGGATATATGAGTGGCACTAGGTGGTTTTGGGAGACCTCTAAAGATTTTAACCCTTATATACTTATCTATATTAGATGATGTGTATTTTTATTTTGCAAGGACCTCCTGATCCTTATCTCTCTTTGGCATCCTCTAGAGTAATGATAGGATCATATTGTATCCCCTAGGCCACTTTCATGAACACTATTACTAATTATACCTGATTATACTTTTCCAAATCATCATGTGGATTTATAAACATGGGATAATGCTTATATTATTGATACTAATACTTAGTCCTTAACCTATTACCATAACTATTAATATTTTTAGCAACTACCCCTCTCAAATTCTAATATCTAGATTTAGTCTTATTCAAACCAAAGTGGTTTATATGTTTACTTGTCTGATGAAGATGTTACCATAGTATATGTTTTTGCCTACCTATATTTATAGGGTTTTATGGATGAACCCTAGATTGGATAATTTTACATATTGGTTTAAATTATTATATAGTTAGAAGACTATGTCTTATTTGACTAGCTTACCTTAGATGCATCAAGATAAAACAAACTAATATTTTAATGTGCCTTCAATTCTAATCACTATGTGTTTAGGATATAAAAACTAATCTCCCATATTTATAATTTATTTTAAAGGCTTGGCATAAGATACTCATTTATATCCATGTATATTGTATGATATAAGATATTTGTTATCTTATGAATGTGTGTGTGTGTGTGTGCACGTGCATGTAGATATGTAAAATATAATTTGGTCATCGCATATTTGTTATCCTATAAATTATCCCATGATTATTCTCTAAAAAGGATGACAATAGTAGTTATAGATTGAAATTGACATGTTAATTCTATGTTTGAGATTGAAACTGATGATTTCCCCTAGAGAAAGCATCCTATTAGTGTCTATAATAATGTATAGAAGAGGGACCCAAATTATTTTGACATAATTAATGTTGGGAAATTCATAAAACCTATTAAATAATGTAATTGACACTTTAATTATAGGCTTGAATCTAACAATCAGAGTGGTGTTAATTTGGAATCACAATAAAAAATTATTTGGGTCTACTGTACATGTATTTAATGTGTCCCTAACATTATTATCAACCAACCAATCATCCAAAACTCACTAATTATAGGTCATGTCTGGTGCTAAGAGCTGATATTATTTTTTGAAAGCCTTTCCATATACATAAGCTATAGGGTTAGAGTATGTAGATGGTGAATGATTTTCATTGAACAATCACCAAGAAAGAAAAGGAATTTATATAGGGGAATACCTCTATTTTACCAGGTAAATTATGTATCCCCACTACCTTAATAGCCAACAAATCATCAATGTACTCCCAAGTGTGTAGAGATAATTGACTATGAAAATTGTATGGATCTAATTCATCTACCTCTACCTAGATCAATAAATAATGTAGAAGTTTGTGGTCCAATGTGGCTAAGTCATACACAATGTGTATATAGTTAGCGGTACTATCAAAGCTAAACATAAATGGAATAGTATTGCTTTTTAATGCCAAAATTTGGAGTTCTGTAAGGAATTCTATGTAAAATACAAAATCACAATTCCTTTAGTTGTAGGAAAGATTTGATAGATGTCATTTTATTTTGCATTTTTAGATTGAATATGTATTTTGTTTGATTGGTCTTGAAAATTCATTGTCATAAATCCTCTATTCATGGAAATTAATTGAAGACAATGGCTTCATTACCTATCTATTCTATTTTTTTAATTTAGTTTTATGATGTTATATTTCATGGGGTTATTTTCCACTAGTTATTTATCATGGACATTTACTTCCTAGTAACCTTACTAAGTCATTCATTGTGACACATGTCATTGTATCATATAATAGAGGCTTGTATTTCTTTTTTTGCATTCAGTTGTTTGGAGTATGACTTGTTGCCTATTATCACATAGTCATTTTAATTGATCTATATATATTTAGCCATTAATCATGACTCAGTGAGTTATGAACATATTCCTTGATATTTTTATATTCTTAGTTAAAAGGATATGATATCTATGTAATTAAATATTAGTCATAACATAGTGGGATGTTAACATGTGGATTTATATCACTTGTCTATATGGTCACCAAGGTGAGTACCTTTATTTGTTGTGTACAAGTCTTAAATGAGTGGGATGATGACATGTTTACACCTTTCACGTATCCACTTGCTTAAGTAACTTTATACTTTATGTTTTTGCCTATTAGTCATGGATGAGTGAGATGGTGAAATGTGTATGGCTCTCACTTATTTGATTACTTGGGGAACTTTATAATTTGTATCTATGCCTATTCTTCATAGATGAGTGAGATGATGACACATGGAGGATATTACTTATCCACTTAATCAAGGAAATTTGTACTCTATGTCTATGTCTATTAGTCACATATGAGTAGGATGATAATAGGTGGGAAGGTCTCATTTATCCATTTTCTTATGGAACTCTATGCCTTATCCATTTACTATGTTAGGATTGAGTAATCAAGATTGAAACATGTGCCTAATCTCACTAACTTATATAGTCAAGAAGTTACGTGAATTAGTATTTTTATGTAAAAGTTATGAGTAAGAAAGATTAATACACGTGGATATCCCTCACTTTCATGGGGAACTAGCATGAAAAGTAATCAAAACTTGAGGATTTTTTTGTGAGGAAGATGGATAAATACGCATCACATGATATTACTAACTTAGCTTGTTTGAAAATTCATATTAATTTTCCACTCTTTAGTGTGGTAAATTTTAAGCATAAAAGAGACATATGTAAAAATTATTGTCATCCTATAAAATCAATATGAACTAGATAATGACTAAATAACCTTAAAAAAAAATTTAATTATGTACATTATTCAAAATTAAAATTAAAAACTAATTAAATAAATACATATATTTGAAATCTAAAAGGTCCATAATAATAACACAATAGTAATGACTATTTTTGTTGAAACCTATGGTAATGAATCATATCTTGAATCTAGAATCATTTTATCAGAATAAGATAAGCATGAAATCTTCATACCAAAGTGGGTCCTCATTTGAAATTTTGAAGATGGGGTGTGTTGGTTACAACAAATAACTTAAAACTCAAAAATATATGACTTATGGTTTAAATTGATGTATACCTATAATAATATCAAATTTTAAACATGAAAAAGAAAATTCCAATTCAAATTAATTCACCACACTACCTTTGTGTGTAACACTTATTAATAAAGAAAGGTAAATAAGATTATTGCATGTTAAATTTAGTTAACCATTAAGTAAAATAAAAGTTGACTAAATATGAAAATTTAAATTTATTTATAATATATATATACATCATGAAATAAGCCTCTTCATTATTTAATAAAAAATTCACACTCACATGCACACTAAACAAGTGAAAGTCTAAAAATAGAATTCTAAAAATGAAGTCTAAAAATAGAAATCTAAAAATATAACTCTAAAAATAAACTCTATGAAAATATAAATCTTACTAAAATAACTAATTATATCAATAATTATTAAGTTCTCATATTGTAATCATACTCAACATTCCCCCCTTTCATGCAAATAGATGAAATGCCTATCATCTCCTCAAGCCTTCCATGAAAATGCTTATGCAATCCCTTGGTGAGAATATCAAAAAAATGATCTGCACTTATCACATACAAAATTATTTTTTTATAATTTATGAATTATTGAAAAATATATGTTTTATTCCAATGTTTTTGGTTCTAGCATGGAATATTGGATTGTTGGACAATTGTATTGTTCCATTGTTCTCATAAAATATTTATGTCGGCTAAAGTTAATCCTATCTAAAATAAACTAAGAATATCCTCAACAAAACTCCATGTGTTAAATAAAATGTAAATGTTGTATATTTATATTAAGTAGATTATAATTCAATATTAACTTATTTCTTTAAATATGAAGAAACCAACCCACTTCCCAATGTGAAGCAATGATCTGAAGTTGACTTTTTATCATCAAGAGATACTCTCTAATATAAATTTTTGTATCCAATGAGATATAAATAACTTTATGTTCCAAAATTAATACCATGACTATAATTACCTATTACATATATAAAAAATCTCTTTACTTCTGGAAAATGCATGAGTGGTGGTTTGTCCATAAATATATAAATGAGTCAAACCCAATATTTGATATAAGGTCTTGTCATAGTGAGCTACATAAAAACTCAAAAAATATTTATAAAAATATTTTATATCATCTTAAGGACTTCCAAACTCTCTCATTATATTTTCTCCACTTGAAATTGGAGTGTATGTAGGCTTTAAATCCTAAAGATTGTAATAATTCAACATATCTTGGGCATAATTGGCTTGACAAATGAATACTTCCTCTCTCTTTTTATAAAATTCCATGCCAAATAAATAATTCACAAACCCAATATAATTAATTTAAAATTATTTTTTCATATCTTCCTTGAATGTATTCAACATTTTTATAGAGCTACATATCAAAATCAAGTCATCTATTAAGAGACAAACATATAAATCATTATAAACCAATGATTGTATGTAAAAATTTGTTTCATTTTACTTATTAATAATAATTGATCAAATAACCAACTATTAATTATTTATTAATAATCTATTTGAGAATGTTTCTTCCTATAAATATACTTATATACATAAAATTATTTACCCTTTACCTCAAAACCTTGGAGTTTCCTTATATATACTTCTTCTTCAATCAATCTATTTAAGAATAAATATTAACATCCATTCTATGTATTTTAAATAATTTATTATTATATAAAACAATAATTAATATTATATTATCTTGATATCACATGTACATAGTTTTCTTCAAAGTCAACCCCATATGTTTGTGCAAATCATTTCACAACTAGTCTAGCTTTTAGCTTGTCAACTATACCATCACTTTTGCATCTGGTCTTGTATGGTTTGTCCATAAATATATAAATGAGTCAAACCCAATATTTGATATAAGGTCTTGTCATAGTGAGCTACATAAAAACTCAAAAAATATTTATAAAAATATTTTATATCATCTTAAGGACTTCCAAACTCTCTCATTATATTTTCTCCACTTGAAATTGGAGTGTATGTAGGCTTTAAATCCTAAAGATTGTAATAATTCAACATATCTTGGGCATAATTGGCTTGACAAATGAATACTTCCTCTCTCTTTTTATAAAATTCCATGCCAAATAAATAATTCACAAACCCAATATAATTAATTTAAAATTATTTTTTCATATCTTCCTTGAATGTATTCAACATTTTTATAGAGCTACATATCAAAATCAAGTCATCTATTAAGAGACAAACATATAAATCATTATAAACCAATGATTGTATGTAAAAATTTGTTTCATTTTACTTATTAATAATAATTGATCAAATAACCAACTATTAATTATTTATTAATAATCTATTTGAGAATGTTTCTTCCTATAAATATACTTATATACATAAAATTATTTACCCTTTACCTCAAAACCTTGGAGTTTCCTTATATATACTTCTTCTTCAATCAATCTATTTAAGAATAAATATTAACATCCATTCTATGTATTTTAAATAATTTATTATTATATAAAACAATAATTAATATTATATTATCTTGATATCACATGTACATAGTTTTCTTCAAAGTCAACCCCATATGTTTGTGCAAATCATTTCACAACTAGTCTAGCTTTTAGCTTGTCAACTATACCATCACTTTTGCATCTGGTCTTGTATGGTTTGTCCATAAATATATAAATGAGTCAAACCCAATATTTGATATAAGGTCTTGTCATAGTGAGCTACATAAAAACTCAAAAAATATTTATAAAAATATTTTATATCATCTTAAGGACTTCCAAACTCTCTCATTATATTTTCTCCACTTGAAATTGGAGTGTATGTAGGCTTTAAATCCTAAAGATTGTAATAATTCAACATATCTTGGGCATAATTGGCTTGACAAATGAATACTTCCTCTCTCTTTTTATAAAATTCCATGCCAAATAAATAATTCACAAACCCAATATAATTAATTTAAAATTATTTTTTCATATCTTCCTTGAATGTATTCAACATTTTTATAGAGCTACATATCAAAATCAAGTCATCTATTAAGAGACAAACATATAAATCATTATAAACCAATGATTGTATGTAAAAAGTTGTTTCATTTTACTTATTAATAATAATTGATCAAATAACCAACTATTAATTATTTATTAATAATCTATTTGAGAATGTTTCTTCCTATAAATATACTTATATACATAAAATTATTTACCCTTTACCTCAAAACCTTGGAGTTTCCTTATATATACTTCTTCTTCAATCAATCTATTTAAGAATAAATATTAACATCCATTCTATGTATTTTAAATAATTTATTATTATATAAAACAATAATTAATATTATATTATCTTGATATCACATGTACATAGTTTTCTTCAAAGTCAACCCCATATGTTTGTGCAAATCATTTCACAACTAGTCTAGCTTTTAGCTTGTCAACTATACCATCACTTTTGCATCTGGTCTTGTATGGTTTGTCCATAAATATATAAATGAGTCAAACCCAATATTTGATATAAGGTCTTGTCATAGTGAGCTACATAAAAACTCAAAAAATATTTATAAAAATATTTTATATCATCTTAAGGACTTCCAAACTCTCTCATTATATTTTCTCCACTTGAAATTGGAGTGTATGTAGGCTTTAAATCCTAAAGATTGTAATAATTCAACATATCTTGGGCATAATTGGCTTGACAAATGAATACTTCCTCTCTCTTTTTATAAAATTCCATGCCAAATAAATAATTCACAAACCCAATATAATTAATTTAAAATTATTTTTTCATATCTTCCTTGAATGTATTCAACATTTTTATAGAGCTACATATCAAAATCAAGTCATCTATTAAGAGACAAACATATAAATCATTATAAACCAATGATTGTATGTAAAAAGTTGTTTCATTTTACTTATTAATAATAATTGATCAAATAACCAACTATTAATTATTTATTAATAATCTATTTGAGAATGTTTCTTCCTATAAATATACTTATATACATAAAATTATTTACCCTTTACCTCAAAACCTTGGAGTTTCCTTATATATACTTCTTCTTCAATCAATCTATTTAAGAATAAATATTAACATCCATTCTATGTATTTTAAATAATTTATTATTATATAAAACAATAATTAATATTATATTATCTTGATATCACATGTACATAGTTTTCTTCAAAGTCAACCCCATATGTTTGTGCAAATCATTTCACAACTAGTCTAGCTTTTAGCTTGTCAACTATACCATCACTTTTGCATCTGGTCTTGTAGACCAAGTTCTAACCAATAAGATATTCATTAAAATTAGGTTGAACTAAATTTAATTTATAATTCATGTTAATTTAATCCATATTTAATTGCATAGGATCAACCCATTCTTTATTTTTACTAGATTCTTGCATATCTTTTAGGTTCACTAACATATGACAATGAAAACATAGTATTTTCATCATAATCATAATCATCATCATCATCATCATCATCATCATCATCATCATCATCATTATAAAAAAATTACCTTATTAATGTTTAATAATTTTAATAATAATATCATAATTATGATCCAAATTTTGATTGTATAGATGTGGATTCAACAACCACTTGTTCTTGATTCAAGTTGATGAAGATGGATGACTAGTCTCTTAAAAAAAGCTAATATTTTCTTATTAAAATCAAAACACGTGTAAGATTTGTAATACCTCACAAAAAATTCTATATTTTTCTCCTTATTAACTCTATATATAAATTATTATAATTCACATACACTTGATTTTTAAAAAAATACAATCCTTGGAAATAATTGTTGATGTAATAAAATGATAATAAAACTTGTATGTTTCACTTTCATCACTATATCCTATGTAATTTAGATTTGGATAAAGATAAAAATAATTTTTATCATCATTAATTTGAATTTTTTGGATCTTCATGATTACATTTCCTTCAACTTAGATGGAATTTCCAGCTCCCAATTGTACTTGGGTTTTGAAGGAATCATCTCACTTGATGAGACCATATGTGTGACTTATTGTGTGATTTCAGCACACTAAATAAAAAAACCACAAATTATTTAGTTAATAAATAATAATATTACATGTGATACAATAATTTTATCCATATTTAACACCACTTTTATTAGATTTAAAATATTTCTTTTCACTCTTTAAATTGACTCAATTCTTAGCTCCTAGTGTCTTGCAATCTTAATCATATGTCTAGATTTTTTGTGGTAATGACAAGTAAAGTATTTATTTTTTACTCTTATCTATGAATTTATCTTTATATTTTCAGATTTAACTCTCATTTTTATAACACCATTGATTTTTTTTTCACTTTGGTATTTGAAAATTATGTCTTGGTATCCAACATCTATTCTTGATCTCCTATGTATAATCTCATCTTATCCTCATGCGACAAGAGAGAAATAACTAAATCATCAACACTTATAGTGTTAAATTACTTAAACTCTTTAATATTAAACATAATATACAACTATATTTAAAGTAAATATCTCAAAATCTTTCTTATTATAACACTATCTTGGATAGTTTCTTCATAAACCCTCATCATATGTGCTAAAACATTTACCCTTATTAAATAATCTATTACCCATTTAGAATTTTAATTTCTCATATTATCAAAATTAATTTTAATGGTTTGAATTTTTTCTTATCTTATCATAATAGATCTTGTATATGAATTATCCAAGGTATTTGATGACTCATGGCCATGATTACATACTATAATTCTTGGATAAATTGGGTGTATGGTACTTTGAAGATATAATAAATATTATGCATATGAAATTTCTTCATATTTTTTAATATATTTTATTTTCTTATGTTAAGGTGTTAAAATATATAGGTTGTATGTATCCATGGATAAAACTATCCCAAATTCATTTCCATACAATAATTTCTTTTAATTGATCTCTCCAATACTCAAAGTTATCACCTTTAAAAATAAAAATATTCATGGAAGTAAAATTCATAGAAGACATTATTTCTTATTATAATGGCTTGAAACTATATACACAGGGAAATGCATTTAACCTATTAATCAATCCTAAATTAGAGAAGATAAATTGTACTTACACTTATGATTGTTGCTAAATTAGAAATTTGGGGTCATGACTAAGATGGATCTACTAGACCTAGCCAAGGGATATCTTACCACAATAATATCACTACAGAGGGTTCCAAAGCCTCTAGTTAAGCAAAACTATGTAATAACCTAAATAAGCCCTATGTTTTCATATTCAATAACTACATTTAAAGTAAATTAATTCTAATCTAGTCCTAACCAAACATTGTGGCAAAAAATGGGGGTTGATAAACATAAAAGTAAACTTGCATAAGAGAATCATAATAGAAATATGTATAGGTAAAACCCTTATGCATAAAGAGAGAAATATATTCAAAATTTATTACTTATACTACTTCTATTTAATAAAATAATAGATTAAAGTTAGAGATACTTACCTTGAATATGAACCCATCGAGACTCAGTCTCTCCCTTGGGCAAAGGTGTTTTGTAAGAGGTTGTTGTGGTTTATAAGGATCACTAAAAAAGGTTAGAAAATCTAAGACATTTCCAAAATATGAGATTATTATCCAAGTGTAAACCCTAAGCTATAACTCCTCAAGTATAATGGTGAAATATAAGATTGTAAAGAAGAACAAAAGAATAATTAACTCTTGTTGTCTTGAATAAATGGTGAAATGAGTGTGTATATATAGTTGAATCTAACCCTAAACCTTTCAAAAAGTTTAGTCAACAAGTTCAGCCCAATTGAATCTATATCATTATTGAAAAAAATAAATTAGGTCTTAGTCTAGGTTATCCAAGGGAAAAACTAGACCCTAAATGAGTTTTATCAATTAGAGTAGAGGGTTGATGGGGATATCAGTGTAATGTAAACTATTGACAAGGGTTTTAGGATTAGGGAAAGGATAATGAAAGTATAAAATGACTATAAGAGGGTTAAAAAGAGGGTAAAAATATTTGGGGAGTGTTTTTATGAGATGGTTGGATTGATAACAAGTGGTATTACATGGACAAAAATCCTATGAAGCACCAATGGTCTACCCATTGCTTTCCTAGTTCACATTTTAAGGCATGCACTCAAAGAGATTAAAACTTGATAGCTTATTATAAGAGATAAAATATCAATAATTGATGAAGTTTTAAAATATTATGTGTATACATATGCCCCACTATAAGATAATCATGTTTCATTTAAGTACAATAGGGTATGGTTCTTTGAGAAAAGAACATAGCAAAACACAATGCTGAAGCTAAAAAGAATGCAGTATTTTAAAGCAGAAAAGAGCTAAAAGTAAATGACCAAAATGGAAATAAATGAAAATAAAACTAATTTATACATACCTTGACCTAACTTTATCACTATATGGTTGTATATTATGCTTGTATTTTTTATCATGGAGGGTGAAGAGACTGGTTTCGACAAAGCCAAGGATAGAAAACTAAAGAGAAAAACACACAAACTCAGGAAAGCCAAGATAATTTAAATGATGTATATGAGACATACATAGAAATTTGGTAAGATTTGGTGACAAATTATAAGTTATGACCAAATGACCAAGTCAACATTTTTATATTAAATTGGGTAACTAAAAATCCAACGCTACTAAAGATGAAAAAACTCAAACAAGTAAATTTTAAGTAATAAAGGTAAACTCATCAAATCAAACCAAGGATACATGTAAAAAATAGTAATCAAACATCAATGTGAAAGCAATAAAAATACTTAATTAAAAATATATGGAAAAGTAAAATTTTAAATCAACATTAATGAGTGAGTAAAAACAATCCTTATTCAATCATCAATGGAAAAAATGAATGGAAGGAAAAATAACATTGGTGAATGAGAAGAAACAATCCAACCTAACTCAACAATATAAATAGTATAGGAAAGTATAAATATATGAAATTGTCCAAAAAAATGGAATAAAATAATTTAAAATGGTAAAATAAAGAAAGGTGAATCTATAAATTTAAAGAAATGCTGTAAAGAAAAGAATCCATAGTTACTCAAGCATATTGTCTTTTCTAGGGATAGATAAAACTAAAACAAAGTAGTGCTAGCATGTTTTAAGAATGATGAAGAAAATGGAATATAGAAGTGGGAGAATATATTTAGAACCATAATTTCCTATCAAGGGGGGAAATGAAAAGAGTGAAGGGGGAAATTAAGGGAAAATCAAAATAGAGAAACTCTTTATCTAAGTTAAGACACTTAAATTAGGTTTGTCAAAACAAGAGGAATTTTAACATTAAGGACTCTAAAGAAATTTTCCCATCCACAAAAATCTTACATCCACAAATTAAGTATGAATATCATCCCATGAAGGATATATGCATGAAAATAAAAATGGACCTACCTTCCCATAACATGTTCCCCTTTCCTTAGTACCACTTATAAAGTCATCTATCTACTATGAAGATTGGGTAGTTGCATGTAATGTAGGTAGAACCTTAGAATTTTTTTAATTATCTTATTCCATTCTACTATCCTACCACACCCTAATGGACCTTAGCTCTATCATGACACCAAATGTGGAATTTGAGTTTCTATTATAAATAGGAAATGTGTTATTAATCATGTTTTTTATTTGATTTTGACTTTTAACTTCGGATGTGTTATTAATCAACCCTTTGATATTATTTATGGGGAGATGATCAAATAGAGTGACTAGTTTGGTAGGAGGTATAGAATATTCTATAAATTGTAAAGGTTCAATTGGTAATATTTGTTTCATCACCAAAAGGGTATTGAGAAATTGACAATTAACAGGAGGTATATGAAATTTCATTAATAACTCAATATATATGAGAATTGTATGAACATCACAATTTAAATCATGCATTTAAGCTAGGGGTTTTTGATAATGTTGAACATCCAAGTCTCATGATTGAGTCTGGGCCATGATGTAATTATCATCATAAATTTGATAAATTATGCATGCTTGTGATTCAAGAGGGAATATAGTAGGAGAGATGCATAAATCAATAAATTTACATAGAGACATGATTAAAATATCTTGGAATAATTTATCCACTCCATAATCATTACACATAAATTTATCTTTTATGTAAAAGGATTCCTAAGACTTTCATGGAGTGGAAAAATTAGTGATATCATCGATGAGAGGTATGGTGTGATCATGAGGTGATGAAGAGGGAGGTAGCCACTCCAAGATGAAAAGAGTTATCTTATTATGTTTCAAGTATTTTTTTAAGTCATTATGCTAATATCATTAGAATCAATAAGAGTGACATGTATATCTAGATTTATATTGACAAATTCAAGTAAAGGAGGATTATTAATCTTAGAATGGTGGGAATTGAATGTTGAGATTTGGGATTTAGAAGTTGAATAATCCAAGGGTTATGATAGAACTCATGTTTATAAATTTTGAAATTATGAAGGAACTTAATAAATTGGCTACTATAAGAAGTGATATCCCTCATTCTATGATTCCATGATCATCTTAGGAGTATGTTGTAAGGTAAGGGTAAATCAAGGACATGATCTTAGTTCATATAGTCTTAGGTCCAATAATAAGAGCGAGCCAAATAAAACCAAGTGGATTTTTATTATTTTTGTCAAATCCATGACATGTTAAGAGAGTTTGTTTAATATGAGCTTTGTTATAGTTAATTTGTTAGATGGCCCACAAAGATGTCACATTAATATTGTATACTTCATCTACTAGGACTTTGTGAATGGGGGTAGTATTAATGGCTATTTTAGTGGAGGGGTGGATAATCATCTCAAAAGAGGATCTCATCATTGATCATGTATTCTTTGAGGAATTATGGAGGGTTTTTAAGAAGAATAAATGGATTCAATGGCATGAACTTTGGTTGGTTGACACTCATGATAAGGTGGTTCCTCATCTAAAGAATATGGATCTTCAATTTATTGAAGTTTTTACATGAGGAAATTATGATGATAAGTATAAGTATGAACTAAATCCATAAGATAAATGTTAAAGACATGGAGTTGAGTTCTTTTAAGAAATTCTAATGGGTTTTGGAAGAAGTACCAACACAAGGATTAGAAGGTGAAATAGTCTTAAGAGGAATATAAGTAGTTCGAGGTTCATAAGGAAGAGATGGCTCCTAATTAGTTTCTAAATCTAAGTGAGCATTGTTATTATCTTTTAGGATTTGATCTTCCAAAGTTGGTTTCTTAAGATTAGTGATAAGATTTTTGTGGGCTAGTTTATGTCAATAATTGACCTTAGCTACATTGACATATTGAGAATTGGTGTAATATTGGTCATATTTGGTGTCAATAACATAAATATACTTGTTGTATTATTGATCATTAAACGTGGAAAAATATTTTTTGTTGTTAGAAGAAGATTTTTTATTTTGCCATTTTTGAGAAGCATTATTTTAATCTTGATAATGGAGTTGAATCATGGCTTCATGATTAAATGAACCACATAGAATTTAGCAGACAAAAAATTTAGTAAACCCTATTTATCTTTCATGAGAATGACCTATGTCAGTGTGGAACCAATGAAATTTATTAGGGACATAACATTTTGGATGATTATTGAGATAAGTGAATGGTTTAGAGGGTTATAAAAATTATTTCATTTGTTTCACAATTAATGGCATATGAGGAGGTTTGAGATGGTTAGCTTTGGAAAATCTTAGTTTGAGTTAAGGAGGATTGCCAATTATGGTATTAGTTGGATGTTAAAATTTTCATTTAATGAGTGTGGTATTATGTCCAAATTGTTTCATTAATAAGTCTTTACACTTAGCTTGGCCAAGAGCTTCAATTAGCATTTGAGGAGAAAAAGTTTGAACCTTATATTGAAGTGGATGAGTTAATGAACTTATAAATAATTTAAAAAAATTATCATCAGTCATGCTATGATCAGCCTTATGAGCTAAATATTTCCATCATTTTAAAAAATCATGAGATGATTTGGTGGGAGATTACTTGGCATTGATGAAATGGATAAGGCAATTCTCAAGAAGATCATTGTGTTAAAAAATTTTAACTAAAGGATTGAATAAATCATCTAGTTTCCATATGGAATGTTGGGGAAGTTGATTATACCAATCTAATACATCGATGGTGAAAGATTTAACAAATATTTTAGTTATGGAAAAGTTATTAATTTAGATTCACTTATAAAAAAATTTAAATTCCTTAAGAAAATATGAGGGGTATTTAGTCCCATAATATTTAATATATAGAGATATGTTTAAAATATCAATAAAACTAATGAAAGGGGATAAAGGCTCATTTTGGATGTGTAAGAGAATATTATTTTGCATGATAGGTTGGAGTATGATATTCCTCGTGGCATATATAAGAGGTGGAGAAATAAAATTTTAATTATTTTGAAGAAGAAGAATGGGAAGATAATTATCCATGTTGATCGAATGATGTTTTAGTTGCATCATTTGGGATGTGTTAGATGTTTACATTATGTTCATTTGTTTCACTATTTGTGCAAGAATCTAAGTGGCATCATTTGGTGTACTAGTGTTTGTAGGAAGAATCCCTAAATTGGTATTAGGGGAAGTGTTATTAGGTGGTATATTCCCTATGGATTTATTAGATACACATGTTTCAATTACTGCCACATTGTGGTGAGATTTTTGAATATGGGAATTGTCTTGAAAAATATGAAAAGGATATGATCTACCAATTTTATCTTTTGGAGTGATTTAAACCATGTTGCAATCTAGAAATGATGGAATTTGGTCATCCTAAGTGTTATTAAGTTATAATGAATTTTAATTTTAATGTGATAGGGAAGTTGGATGAAATAAGGAATTAGAAATCAATCTAAGATTAGTTTCAGGATGTTTGGGCTGAAAGGAATCTATACTAGTAATGGTACTAGCTTGGTATTGGGGCCTACCACCTCACTTCACAATCTCACAGTGATAAGGGTGTCGAGTGATTTTATAATATATACCATCAACCATGTATTTGTACTTGGCCAAAAAACCAAGATGGCTTCCCCTTTGGTGATGAAATCTAAGTAGGTAGGCCTTGGGAAGTTAAGTGTTTAATGCTTTTTAAATTTAAAGTGATTTGGTAGTTTGTCCAAAAGAGAAAAATAGCATGAATAAAATGGTATATTGAAAATCCACATATTTAAGTTACTTTAAGAATTAAAAAACTAAAATGGAAAGTTTAAATAAATTATTATAAAATAAATGTTAATTCCTTGATGGAGAATAGTACAGAGTTAGTTTGGGTGACACTCTATGAAAATAGTATAGAATATATTTGGTTGGGTTGCTAATATTCTTCAAAATCAAGATATATAAGAAAATATTCAAATAGTTTGACTATATCTTCTAGCTAGAAGATAAATTAAATAACTATGTTGAAGAAATCAACCTAGTGGGTTGTAGTTTTATAGACTACAAATTTGTGAAAAATAGTACTAAAAAAGATCTAAAATGACAAAAAGAGAAAGGAAGGAACCTTGATGATCCTGAATATTATTTAGATTACAAATTTTTATCATGTGATGTTTAAATTCTATTTAAAAATATTTCTAATTGAGCCGACTGGTTCGATTAAGTTGGCAAAACCTTGTATGCTGAAGAGGAAATGGTGAACAAATTCAATTAGTTTGACTATGTTTATAGACCTATATGTTGATATAAGATAATAATGGATAGATTCAATTGGTTTAACTATGTATTCCAATCCAAAATTCTAGAAGAATATTGTGCTAAATTGATCAATCTAGTAACCTATATTTAGTGAAGACTTGGATAAATATAAAAGAGTCATTTTGGAGCAATTGTGTGTTAAAACTATACACAAAGTTAAAAGATTTACCAATTAGTTCAATATAGTAATTTAAATACAAAAAAATATAATATGATGAAAACTTTATGGTTTGAAATAAAACTTCTAAGGGTTATATTCACATCAAGTTCACCAGAATGTATATAAAAGGAAATGTAATTAATTTATTAATCAATTTTAGCTCGAAGAACATAAATCCTACATACACTTATGTTTGTTGATACATTAGATATTTGGGGTCATGACCAAGATGGATATATTATACTTATCCAAGGGATCTCTTACCATAATAAAATCATTATGGAGGTTTCCAAATTCTCCAATCAAGTAAAACTATGTAATAACCCTAACTAAGTCTTATGTTTTCATATTCAATAAGTACATGAAAAGTAAAGTAAATTCTAATCTAGTACTCACCAAAGATTATGGCATAAAACTAGGGTTAGTAAACATAAAATTAAACATGCATAAGATAATAATAATTAATCTATGTTTAGGTAAAATCCTAATATATGGAGAGGGTAATATATTCAAAATCCATTACTTATGCTACTATTATCTACTAAAATAGATAAGTAAACCTATAGATACTTACCTTGAAGAAGAACCCATTGATACTCAATCTCCCCTTGGATAGAGGTTCTTCATAATAGGTTTTTATGGTTTGTAAGGATCACTAAGAAAGGCCAAAAAATCCAAGACTTTTGCAAAAAACAAGACTCTTCTCCAAGTATAAACCCTAAGTTATAAATCCTTAAGTATAATGGTGGAAGAGCATATTATAAATAAGCACAAATTAATAATTAAATCTTTTTGTCTCTAATAAATAGAAAAATTAATGTGTATATATTTGAATCTAACCCTAAAATTTTTCAAAAATTTAACCAATAGGGTCAGCCAAATCGACTTTGCATCAAAAAAACAAAAACAAATTAGGTCTTGGTCTAGGTTTTTCAAGGGTTGACCAAAACACTAAATTAGTTATATCAATTAGATTACAAGGTCAATGGGGATAACAGTGTAATGAAAACTATTGTAAATGGTTTTAGGCTTATGGAATGGCTAATGAAGGTGAAAAATGACAAGAGGAGGATGTAAAAGAGGAGGCAAAGCTTAGGGGAGTGTATTTATGAGATAGTTGGATTGATATCAAGTGGTAGTATAGGGACAAAAATCCTAAGAAGAACCAAAGGTCCACCCACAGCTTTTTTTTTCACCCTTTAAGGTGTGCACTCATAGAGATTAAGACTTGATGGGTTACTACAAGAGAGAAAGCATAAGTAATTGGTAAAGTTTGAAAATATTGTGTATAAAAAAACCATTATGAACCTTTATTTAATTTGGATATTATACCAAATAAAGGTTTTTAATTTATGGAGAAATTTAAAATTATATTTTAATCACTCTAAAATTTAAGATATGTATAAACCAATATGTCTCATAATTACTAACTGTCAAACTCGTTAAGTTGTAAGTAAGATTATTGACCAAAAACTATATTAAATAAATTTAAAATTGAAAGTATATGATTGATATTATAAATTAATATATACCCAAAATAAAATAAAATATTAGTCATTAAAAAAGGTTTCCCAACTTGAATTAATTTACCATGCTATCTTTATGTGCAATTATTATTAATAAAGTAAGCTAAAATAAGCTCATTACAAGGTAACGTACATTACAAGTAAAGTATAAAAGTAATAAATAATTAAATAATTAAATAAATTTAATTAGCCTAAAAACTAAAATAAAATTATACTAAATATCACAAGTTTAACTCACAAATAATATATGTACATTATGAAATAATTCTCTTCATCAATTAATCAAACATTTACACTCACATACACACTAGACAAGTAAAACTCTAAAAATAGAAATTCTAAAAATAGAACTCTAAAATTAGATGTCTAAAAATATGATTTTCACTCAAATAAATAATTCTATCAATAATTATAAAGTGCCCATAGTAGCATCATATTCAACATGATGTAGAAGTACAAATCAAAAGAAAAAGTGATAATGTAGTCAACTTGACTAAATTTGAGGAAGGAAAATTGATGAAAATCAGTAGCGAGCCTTCAATTCCAAGAATTATTTATCCTCTCATTAAATAATTAATGTACTAAAAAAATTTATTTCATGTAATATTGTATCATACTGACTACAACAACATTCAAATAATGTAAAATAATGGTGTTATAGGTTTTCTAACTTTGCCCAAAATATTTAAAATTATAAAACTTGTATATTGGCTAAACATGAAAGTGAAAATTTTCAAAGGTCATAATGGAAATATAACATAAAATTGTATTTGGCTCACTCTAATTTTTCCTCTCTACCAAATATTTTTATTTGTGATCATATGTACTTCATTTTTTTCATTGATCACAACATAATGACTTGGATCTACTTTCCAAATGGAAAATAGGCCATCAAAAGTTTCAAAAAATAGTTGAAAATGAAGACCAATCCCACATTGGAAAACTAAAGACTTACAATGTTGGTTAATTCACATCAAAAAATGTTTGAATTCTATCTCAAGGAAAATGGGATCAAACATCATCTCACAATTCATTGCACTCAATAAATGGATTATGTATGAAGATGAAAAAAACTTGAGATATGTTATTTTTTAAATAAGGAAATATTGATTTATAGGCCAAAGTAGCTCAAACAATAATTTATCTCTGCAACAAGTCACCATCTATAGCCCTTAACATGAATAATCCATATGAATTTTTGTGTGGTCATCTTTATTTTCTATAACATATATACATTTTTTTAATTCATGTACTAAGCATTTATTACCAAGAAAAAATGAATAATTTTTACTGTAGAATTCAAAAATGCATCCTTTTGGGATACTTAGAATACTTGAAGGAATACATATTGTTTCATGAGAAAAGAAATAAATTTATTATTACAAGAGATGTTACCTTATATGAATAATAAATGGACACAAATAGCATAAATATATAATTTAATTAATTTTAAAAATAAGAAAAAAAATTATGTTTTCAAAGAGGTTGATATGGAGATTCTAAAATAGTGAAGGGGGGCATATAATTTTGAAAAAAATAATATTTATTGACTCCTATAATTGAAAGTAGCACTTCCCTTGTAAAATAAATTGGAACTTCATCATAAGGTGAACATATGTCAAATAATTAATGAGTTTCAAATCAATAAAATGAGGATTGATGATTCTAAAAAAAATATGAAAATATGCCATTTTTTTTTACACAGACATTGAAATATGTCAACCTAATGAAGCTAGGAAATCAATATTTTGATGTGCACATATAGTTATAAAATAATCAAAAAAATTATTAGAATAAATTAAAGATAATATATAAAATATTACCTTGGATTACCATCCAAAATAAGTCAATTTATCATTTGATACAACAACTACTTCCTTCAAACAAGATAAAAATCAAGATGTAAGGAGAAAAGTAATGTAAAGTGAATATGATGCTTTGGTCAAGAATTAAACATGTTAGTTAGCTGATCCTCTAATTGGATATAAACTTAAAAAATTTAGTTGGTTATTTTTAAATAAATACAAATAATATGGTTCACTTGAAAAACACAAATAATGGATTATAACAAAGAGATTTGATTAAAAATAAGGGATAGACTATAATGAGACCTTTGTTCTAATAGTGAAATTGACTACTATTTGGGCTTTGTTGGATTTATCATCATTTAATGGATGGAAATTTATTGAGATGGATTGGAAACCTACTTTTATAAATTTTGATCCCAATGATAAACTCTACATGAATTAGTTATATTATTTTGTAATTGACACCCAAGAACATAAGGTGTACAAGTTAGTAATATTGTTATATGGATCAAAAAAATACCAAGAGAATGATATGAAAAGATCACTAAGTACGTAATGATCATGAATATCAAGGGTTTTAAATTTTAAAATTTAACCCTTTTTGTTTAAATATTTGTATTTCTACTTATATAAATCGCTGATCTACTCATCACAGGAAATAATGAGAAGTACACTATGAAAATCAAAGCATAATTGATAAAAGGTTTTGAAACTATATATTTATGTTACCTTCATTACTATTTTGGTATCAAATTGAATTATAAATATAAGAACATAGTAATCACACAAAAAATTACATTGGTAAAATTATAAGCAAATTTAGAATGAGATACCATAAACAACTTAGAACACCCATAGATTGAAATTTGAAGTTGACATTAGATGATACCATGTAATTTTTAGACGAAACTAAGATATAAATCTCATTGTAAGTTTTATTTATGTAACCAAAATAAGATTAGATATTTATTTAATTTATTAGTGTTATTATATAATCATGTAGTAACGTAAATAAAGTCACAAGGTGGAATCAAAGACAGTGATTTAGTATCTAAAGGGAACACAAAAATTTAGGTTCAATACTCTAAGAAAATGAACTTCAAATTAGCTATATATTTGTATTTAGAATATGCATGTGATTTTCAGTTTTGGAAATTATATTTAAGTTTCCTAATGAATTTTTTTACAAAAGACATATCTTAGAATCTAAAGAATAGGTCAGTGCCCAACAATTTAATTATTAGAATAAAAATATATGGCAGCTTCAAAGGAAACTAGGGAATTAATATGGCTTGGAATGGTTCTAGCATATTTTTAGGTAACACAAGTTTCAAAAATGCCACTCATTCTCAATGAAACTTATACAATTAAATGGAAATAATTCAATATTTCATAAATTAAAAAAACATATCAATAAAAAATTCTATTTTATTAGACATTATGTGAAAGATGATAGTGTAAAATTGATACATTATCTAACTACATAAAAAGCAACAAATATCCTGACAAAATCACTTGGTAGAGAGAACTTTGAAAAAACTAGAGGCATGTTTGGTCTCACTATAAATCCTATGTATTAATGGGTGGTTGCAATATTATTTTAATCCAAGGTATATGATTTTATATTATAGTAATATATGAAAATTCATCGTAGAAGATGAACTAAATAACCACATTTGTTGTAGATTTATTGTACATTTTTATCACGTAATTTAATTGATGTATATTTGGTTTACATCAAATATATTTTATTATTATTGAATACTTTTTACTATCCTCAAATAAATGTCCTCAATAATCATGTCATACTGCTAAATTTAGAGGTCTTACTTTTTTATTTATGCAATGTGGTATCCCAAATAAATAAAAAAGGCATAGTTGATTTGCTAACTTGTGTTGGTGGAAACATAATTAATTATATTTGTGTATTTATTGTCATTCTTCTATATGTCCACATTATTGATAATGTTGTAAACTATACATGAGATAGGAAATAAATAAAAATAATATAATTATTTAGTATGCTAAAAAATATACAATGAACATAAGAAAGTTGACTATATTTCATTTTTGTACACTGTATTTGGTGTGCACTATTGTAATGAAATGGTAGATAAATAGTCCATAGAATGGATTGGTCTCATGATGAACCTTTACAGGTTGTGAACATAAGGGATATTGGTCTCATGGGAATTATTTATCCATTTTAATATTAAATATCTTTAGAATTTTTTATAGGATTTTATTTCTAAATGTAGTACAGGGCTAGTTCTTAATCTTATCATATATGGTAGAAGAAAAGCTATTCAAAAAATAGTGAAACATATAGGATTTTATCAGTATGTATTTTTTTTAAAGGAAAAAAGAGTCTGTATTGAGATATTACTACAAACATATTATAATTAATCCAAGTAAGTTTTTATGAAAAACTATCTCAATTAGTTAAAATAGTGCTCACTAGTTCTCGAAAAAGTTCACTGTTGAATAGTTTTAAGATAATAAATGATTTTATATCAACTTTAAATTTAGAAGGAAATAACTTGATTTTGTATGAAATTTAATTTTATAATCCCCCAAAGAAAACTAGATACAATAAATTGAAATGAATGTAAACTAAGTAATTGAAAATAAAGAGTGAGATAGTTATCATGTAGATGTGGGCATGCCATTCACCATTAAGGGACTGAAGATAAGTATTCAAGATCAAATCTATTTGTTATTCCATTGGAAATTTATTTCAAACATCATAGATATTGAGATTGTATCCTATAATAAATACATGTACAACTACGTAGAAAGAGATTGGAAAAATACAAGGTATAATATTTAGACTCCCTTTATTTCAATGGTGTTCTATGAATCTATTTATCTCATTATAATATTTATAATTAAAGTATAATGATTTAAATTTTTCATTTGATTTTTGTTAAATAAATGATATCAATTATATTCCATTCATTCTAATATATACAATTGATAGCTAGTAATTCCAAAATATAATTGGCTTTTTCTTATTTTATGTATTTAAATCTAATATAGTTTATATGTATTTCATTTTAGTACTATTAATAATGGTAAAAGCATTCCAACCCAAGAATATAAAGTGTTAGAAACAAAAAACCACACAAAGAAGCTAATGATATGATATTCAAAAATAAGGCAAATCATGTATTATTTAGAATGAAACATGCTAGTACAATAGGAAATCTCTTTCATAAATAGGCAAGGTGAAACATAGAACTAGCCTAACTAGCCAATGTGGGATAAATCCTCACATAGAACAAACTCAATAAAACATGAAATATCTATTTGATACACTATAAAACATGTGTAATGCATGAAATACATACTCTAAGATCCCCCTCAAGTGAAGCTAGGGTATAATAAAATCCATAAAATAAATAGTGGCATATCCACAATATGAGTCTTGATAACTACGCCTGATAAGGTAATCATGTACAATATCTATACATGAAATCAAGAAATAATATGTCCTCATGAAAACCCTTAAGGGATAACTTTTTAAACCCAAAACATGCTATGCAACTTAAGGAAACAAGGTGATTCAAAAGGCTTCATGAAGATGTACGTAACCTAATGCTAATGCAAAATGTACTCCAAGATAAGAATGCCATCTTGAATGTGCTAACAAATTAAGTACATATGTACCTCAATGTGCTTATTCTACTAATTCTCAAATTGGTTATAAAAACATGTGAATTGTCATGCCAAAGTATAGTCGGTGAAGCCTATGTGAATTCAAACTCCATCAATAACTAGTGAATCAAAAAAACCTACTGACTCGATGTAGCTACTACCTTGTACTTAGCCTTTATAAATGAAAGTATAATAGCCTATTTCTTCTTTAACAATAAATCAATAGGTAAAGAAACAAGACAAATTATGTATCCATAAGTGGAATGTTTCTCATAAAGAGAACCTACCCAATCTGAATCATTGTAACCCACTAATTGAGTATAACCCCTAGTGTAGGTAATCCAAAATGAGTAGTGTCTCATATATATCACAAAATCTTCTTAAAATCCTATTAATGACTATCATGAGGGTCATGTGCAAACCTATATACAAGCATAAATACAAATGAAAGGTCAGGGTTAGTATAGGTTAAATACATAAGAATCCTAACCATCTACCTATATAATGTAGGATCAAAAAGTGGAGTAGTAAAAGATGCAGTGAGAGTCACTCTAGACTGAAAAGGAGAAAGTCTTGGTTTGTAATCAGCCATGGAAAAATGTTGAATAAGATCAAGGGTATACTTATACTAACTTAAAATAAATCCATGTATTTGACTATGAAATTTTTAAACCAAAGAAGAAATGCAAAAGGCTAAGATCTGTCATGTCTAACTGTGTTGAAACTTTATGATGAATAGATTGAATCTGAGATGATGAATTTATAGTAAGAATTAGATCTTTAACATATAATACTAGAATAAAAATGTCCTCCCCAACATGCTGAATATACATTGTGGGATTGAAGTGGTACTAAAAAAATCTACTGGAGAGAATAAATGAATTCATCTTCTCATATCAAGCCCAAGTGGCCTATTTGAGATCATAAAGAAACATCCTAAGTCAACAAACAAGAGAATAATCATGAACTAACCTAGAAGGATGTTCCATATAGATTTATTCATGTAAGTTTTCATGCAAAAAATCACTTTTAATTTATATCTAATATATTGTCCAACCCTATGATGCAACAAGAGAAAGTACAAGGTGAATACAATCCATCTTGGCAACAGGTGTAAAAGTCTCAAAATATTCAATACCTTAAACTTAAAGGAATCTATTTGAAATAAGATGTTCCTTATACTTATTAATAAACCTATCAATTATATACTTAGTTTAGTAAATCCACTTTTACCTAACCAATTATTTTCCCTTAGAAAGAGTGACAAAATCCCAAGTGTGATTCTTCATCAGTTAAGAATACTCATCTATCATCACATCATCCCACTCCTATAAGAATGCCTAACACAAAATTCTATTACCATAAAATGTTCATGATGATGTAAAGTACTTAGAAGATCCTAAATGAAAGGTGGTACCTAAAAAACTATAGTATGATCCCACCTAGCCATAGTGTCAACATCAATGTGAACATGATCCTCATCCTCTATAACTTCCTTAATAATGTCCTCAATTGGCTCCTCAAATAATGAATGATCAAGAGGAGGTGAATCATCAAAAGAAGAAGAAGATTCTTGAGGTGTAAGGTTCTCATCAAATTGAACATGTGTTCAAAAATGAACATCATGAGTATCATTATCTAAAAGATGACAAGCTTTCATGTCCTCACAATACTCTACAAAATCAAAGGTTTACTCTTCTTGTCAAATGCTTCCATTTTAATCTCTGGTAATAATTCCAAGAAAGTCTCCCAAAGACTCAAAAAAATGAGACATTAGGCTTAGTTCTAGACTAATCTTGTTTTAGAGTCATATGCTCAAGTGCTTGATGTGGTGTGTAGTTTTAAATGTAGTTCATAACATTAACTGACTCTACCTAATAAATAGGAGGTAAATCTAATAAATAGGAGGTAAATGTGAGATGGCTACCAAAATGATGCATTTATTAGATTTACCTCCTATTTATTAGGTAGAGTCAGTTGCTGTTGTGAACTACATTTAAAATTGCACACCACATCAAGCACTTGAGCATATGACTCTGTTAGCCATCTCCTTTAGAGATTGGATCTTCCTTTCTACTAGGCCATTTTGCTATGGATTATGTGCAATAGGATGTTAGTGAAAAACACTAGACTACCAAAAAGTTATGAAACTCTTGACTAAAGTACTTCCCCCATTATCTATATGAATCTTATTGATGAAACTATAAGTTTTTTTCTCAACCAAAGCCTTAGATAATTTGAAGTGATGAAAGACATTGATCTTGTACTTGAATAAATAAACCCAAGTACACCTTAAGAAATTATCAATGAAAATAAGTGTATTCTTAGCTCCATTGAAATAAGGAATGGGAAAGACCATCAAATCACTGTATATAATATCAAGTGGTGAAAAAGCTCTTATGGACATGCCCTCAAGAAATAGACCCTAGTGTTGTTTCCCTAATGCATAATTAGGAGAAACTCCATCAAGACATGAAACTATAAGAAGACCCTATACCATAGTATAATTTCTCAACTCCTTCAAATATATATAGTTTAGGTGTCTAAATACCTCATGTCAATGCTGACATTCAAAATTAACATGAGAAACTAAACATGTCCCTAAATTAGGATTATCATCAAAAACCTCAAAATAGTAGATTCAACAACTATGATTAATAACACACTATGAAATAAGTGTGTGTGTCTCTAAAAATACTTTAAATTAAACACCTTATGGTGTGAAAGTCACTATCTTGCCCTGATCAAAATGGAAAATTCGATAAATTAAAAGTAGATTGGTGGTGATGTTTAGAAGATATAATGCATCATTGATGCATCCACCATCTGTATATATATATATATATATATATATATATATATATATATATATATATATATATATATATATATATATATATATATATATATATATATATATATATATATATATATATATATATATATATATATATCACCCTTCCACTTAACATAAATATAAGAAGAATATCTAACCTCAATGTTAGAATTATAACATAGACCAACAGATACAAAGGACTCCTTGGAAGAAGTCATATGGTGTCAAGCACTATAATCTAGAACCCAACTATGTAAAATAAGTAATTGTGATATACCAACAACATTAGGTGTTATAATTATAATCACTAGGGGTGAATTAGTGATGCTAAATGTTTAATCCATTTCGAATCCCTTTAAACCCTTAACCATTAAACACATATAATCATGAAGCATACACATCATTCATATTAATGAACATGGAAGATAAAATAAGATCAAGCACAAAACATATGATATATGTGGGAAACCCTCTAGGGGGTTAAAACCCACTAAAACTTTAAAGATGGATTACATTCCTATAATAAAAATATACAACATTTATACCATCACCAACTAATTAAGGAATACCCATCCCTTAGTTTAGTTAGCCACTAATCCCATAAGGATCTACTTCCCTTGTCTAGTTGAGCACCCATAATAACTTGACCTTTAACAAGATTTATCTTATAAGGAGGAATCAACCCTATAAGAAACTAAAAACCCACTCAAATACCTTAAACATATCATCTTAAACACTTTTTTTTCTCTCTTAAACTGATGATGACCACCTTTGTATGCACTATTCACCTCCAATATCTCTTAAGCTACCTATAGGACTAACTTGCTCAAACTACCTCTTCTAAGCTCATTAGGTGCACTGACCTATGTGTCCTCCTAAATCAACATTATTAGATAATCATGACTAATCATCTTCACTCTCTTTTTGTCCTCAATTACAAATACCTTCTCTTTCAAAGGTTTTGTCCTTCACTTGAATCCACACTTCCATAACTAGTACAATTAGTCCAATTAGACCTTATACTTGTACCACTCTCTTACTTTAAAACATATTGGTTGGCCAATATGATTTACATATTTTAAACAAACTTAACATAGTTCCATACACATGTTACATTTTAGAACCACACTTTTTATAAGTTAGTCATTACCTTGTTATCCCCAAACCACCATTAGGTCTTGGTGATACCTAAAATAATTAGGACTTCATACTCACATGTTACATGTGAGACTACTAGGAACACGTTAATCGTTTAAAAATTATTTAAACACATAAAACATGTCTCCAATATCCACTTACTCTCATATGGGTCCATGCCACTTGGAACACCAACTCAACACTTGAACTTACCAATTAGGTCTCCTCGCTCTTTAGGCTTTCATACTCAGAAAACATAGTCTCAAACATCTAAAGTAACTACTCAAATATTTCACATAGAAATATGATTATATCACATTTATAAAATAATCATGACATCTTAAATTACTTAATTTTATTTATATACTTCAACATTTGCTCTAAGCACTTCAAATAACTCTCTCAAAATGACCACTCAGACTAGTCATATATAGTCAAAATACAATAAAGCTATTTTAAATATCCATATATGGTAAGGGGCATATCATGAAAAAAATAATTTATCATAAGACTTATAGACTTATATAACATATCCATACTTATTTTCTTCTTCAATTATGCTCATAACACCTTCAAATCATTCATGTAACATGGTCACTCAATATGTCAATGCATTCAACAAACATAATCAACTTCTAAGTAATTTTTCAAACTAAATATGGATTGCTAAAAAATCCAAAATATAAAAATATGGTCCTAATTTATTATATAACACTCTCCAATATTTATTTCATCTTGAAACATTTAAATACCATCAAGAACAACTCAAACATCCTTCTTGGGTCATTTACAAAATATCGTCAAACCTTCAATCAACTTTAGACATCAATATCTTTGACTATACAAATAGTCAAACCTTAAAACAAATGTTTATAGATGCACCTTGAATTCATACTAAAATTTTATTTTTACACCATTAAAAAATTCATCCTAGATCAAAATATATTAGTGAATTACTATAAATTGGTTTTTCCCTTTGCTAATTCAAATATCAATGGTCATTATGCAATGAAATCATTGTAGACGTTGTATTCATCTTGTGTCCCCTAGAAACTTGATCAAACATGATCCATTGATATCCTTGTGATCCTAAATATTTTAAATATTTAATTCTTACTATTTACCATTGACCTATACTTCCAAAATTAAGACACTTGACACCCTCACATGCCTTCTGAGCACATTGTTTTTAGTCCACACTTTTATGCCACTTAGAAGTCCCACATGCCATTGATCTTATATCAAATAATTTTTATTGATACACATGTCACTATTTCATTAAATCTTATGAACCTTTGATATATTGACTTCATGCACATCATTATATCACAATCTGGATGATGAATGCTCACCGTTAGATCTATTTTGACTAGTTGAAGCTAGATTTCAACATAGTTAAACTTGATAGTCCATGGCACACCATAGTCTATAATATAAATTTCTTAAGGTTTATAACTTTAAATATAAAATACTTAAAGATTCAAAATATTTAGGGTACCTTCTTGGCACTCTAAACAAAATTTTCATAAAAACCTTTTACCATAGTTGACTTTTTGAGTACCTACACTAAATACATAAACTTGGTGGTTCATTCATATCTACATGATATACAGTGATAGTTTTTATTATCTTAAGTTATAAGATGCATGTTTATATTTCCAAATTATAAAATGACACACTATAACCTCAAAAGACATCTATGGATGTCTCATAACCTCTTGTCCTTATTGATCTTCACATATGCCATATACTATCTAGACTATCAAACACAACTTCTTTGTCATTGATTCACTAGTACCACATGCTTTCTTTGACATAAATGATAACCTAAGACATCAAATTACCATTCTCAACAATCTCTTCCCTTTTTCATTGATGGAAAAACACCCTCAAAATGACTTCTTAGTCATTTTAACTCTTCATTCTAATCTTTCTCCCCTTTTAAAATTAATGACAAAGGGTCTCTTGTTCAACATTTCAAATTCATCCTTGGATCTGAAAAAATACTCACCTATCTTATAAGTCTCCCCCTAACATCATGCTCCATCTCATGTCATCTATTCTTTGACATACACCAATCTAAACTTGGGCTTCTCTGATCCTTAAACTTGCCTATCTACAAAACTCACAAGCTCTCTTTGTTCATGCCTGAAGATGCAATAGCTTGTCAAAAACACATGACTTGGTTTGATAAAGTCATCATACAATTATGGTTAAAATCAAAAATGTAATATACATATTCATATCTCCACAATGATTGAGGCATCTCACATATGTTGCCCCTCACATCATGAACATCTTATTCAATCCTTTCAAACTATCTAAGTTACCTCCCCCTTAGTCAAACACATCTTCAAATGATATTCTTGTACTAAAAAATAAACCAAAGATCAAATGGCATCCACCGTGCTTCCTCTTTCTTTTCAAGTTCCTTTTTAAATCCTAGATAGAGATAGCTTAAACCATAATGTCCTAGAACAATGTGAAACCAAGGGTTTCCCACAACTCCTCATAGTCCTTCTCCTCCTTGGTTATCTAAAACTGATAGTTTTTTTTCTTTTTATTAGACCTAAGAGAATAAAATTGATTGTCCACTACAATATTCTCCTTTTATTTTAATAATGAATTGATAATACATAGAGACAACAAATATTCATGACATACCTCACCACTAGACTCAACTATCACCTTGGTCTTTTCTTTGAGATCAACTTGAACTGACTTTTGATTCTCCTTTTCTATCTAGATAGATGGAACATTATCTTGACATTCCTAAACATTATTCATATTTTATTCCTCTTTTTCTTTAGCAAGTATTCCACCTTGATCTTTCAGTGTAACTGAATTAATTTTCTTGGTTTTCAATTCCTTGGGTTTTTATACCAAAGATTAACCTTTCTTGAGCACTCTAAGATGTCCATGCACCTTATTATGACTTGAGATCTTACTTTTACAATATCTTGTAATAATACCAACTTGATGACAACTAAAACAAATAACATCATTCATATATTCTTCTTGATGAATATTATGAATATCAGTAAACATAGCATCTTTTCTCTTAGGTTCATTTTGCTCAAGATTCAAAGTCTTCATTTTCCATACCTGGGTTAGTCTTTTCCCATGCATTTTAGGGTATAATATAGAAATATGTTCCATACCATGATAATAATAGTATACTATATTATCCATACCTCTATCTGACCAACTTCTCTTCCTTCTATATTTTCTTGCCTTATGACCAAAAAGCTTACATGAAAAATAAAGAACATGAAATGAACTTTCATACCTTATAGCATTTGGTTGCCTAATTATTATCTTCACCTTATTATCTTGATTTGACCTCTCTTTATCTTTCTTAGTCTTATTTATCTTGACAACAAATTGATTGTGTTCATCCTTCTATGAATTTAGCTTGGTCTTCAATTGAACACTCTCATCTTCTTTAGCTCTCAACTTGAACTTGTCACCTTTAACTAAATTCCAAGATCTTGGATGGTCTCCTTATCCCTCTTAGATTTTTTAGTCATGTCATCCTCCAATATACATGATTGATCTTGAATAATATTTATAGAATCAATAGTGTACTTCAAGTCATCATGCTCACCTTACTTTGAACTCAACTTGGCATTTGTCTCTTCTAACTGAGTTTTGGGATGTCTACATTCTTCTTCTTTTGAACTCAAATTAGTCTTCATAATTGTTAATTGATCTTCAAAAATGTTGATCTCGTCTTTATAATATTTTTATCTTGATTGTGCCTTCAATGATTTTATCTCCTTATTTATCTTGATGCACTCATCCTTAATATCCATAAAGCTTGAGTCCATGATCTTATTTCGAGCTTCTTCTTGATCATACTCACTCATCTTACCTATGTACTTCTCAAAAAATACCTTATACTAATTTAAATTTTATTAACTTGAGTTTAGACATGCATAAGTAACCTATAATTGAGCCTTTAACTCTTTATTATCTTTCTTCAATTGCTTAGCCATCTTATGTTACTTGGGATCACCTTTAGGTTATTAGACCTACTCCAAAAGTACCCACTCTAATACTATTTGTTAGAGGTACAATCACTGAGGGGGTGGTGAATTAGTGGTGTTATATATTTAATCAAATCCTAAACCCTTAAAACCCTTAACCATTAAACACATACAATCATGAATTATACACATCATTCATAACTATGAACATGGAAGATCAAACAAGATTAAACACATGATATATGTGGGAAACCCTCTAGGGGGATAAAACCCATTAAACCCTAAAATATGGAGTATATTCCTATAATAATAAGATATAATATTTATAATAGAACAAACTAAATAAGGAACACCCATCTCTTAGTTTAGTGAAACACCAATATAATAAGAAGCTATTGTCCTTGTCTAGCTAAACACCCACAACAACTAGACTTTTAGCAAGATTTATCTTTCAAGGAGGAACCAACCCCCTAATAAACTAAAAAAACACCAATATACCTTGAATAAATCATCTTAAACACCTATTTATTCTCTCAACTTATGATTACCACCTTTGTCTTCACTCTTTACCTCTAACCTCTCTTAAACTAGCTCTAGGACTAACTCGCTCAAACCGCCTCTTCTAGGCTCATTACGTCTAATGACCTATGTGTCCTCCTACATAAAATTGATCAAAAAATAATTAATAATACTCTTCACTCTATATTTTTACTAAATGAGCTTTACCTTCTCTTTCAAAGGTTCTCTCCTTCACTTGAATCCACACTTCCATAATTAACACAGTTAGTCCAATTAGACCTTGTACTTATACCACTCTATTATTTTAACCCATCTTGGTCAGCCAAGATGATTTAAATCATTTAAACATAGTTAAAATATCTAAATACATATTTTACATGTGAGAAACACATTCTTCATAGGTTTTGTATTACCTCATTATCCCCAAACCACCATTAGGTCTTGGTGAGACCTAAAACAAGTAGGCCTTCATACTCACACATTACATGTGAGACTACTTAGACCACCTTAATCATTTACCAATTCTTTGAAAACATCAAAAATATATAAAATATCCCATTTATCACTCTTATATGGGTTCATTCCACTTGTAACACCAACTCAACACTTGAACCTACCAATTAGGTATCCTTGCTCTTTAAGCCTTCATGCATAGAAAACACAGTCTCAAACTTATGAATCAACTACTAAAATATTTCACATATCCATATTATTAAATCCTTCATGACCTATTAAATTCATTAATGTGATTTAAATACTTCAACATAGGCTCTAAGTACTGAAAATAACTCTCTCAAAATGACCACTCAGATTGGTCATATACAATCAAAATATAGTCAAGCTATTTAGAATCTTCATATCTGATCAGGGGAATATCATGACAAAAAATACTTTATAATAATAATTATAGACTTATATAACATATCCATACTCATTTTATTATTCAATTTTGTAGAAAATACCTTAAAATTAATCTTGTAACATGGTCACTCAATGTGCCAGTGCATTTAACAAATATAGTCAACTTCTAAGAAATTACTCACACTGAATATTGATTTTTAAAACCTCCAAAATCCACATATATGGTCCTCATGGATTATAAAACACTCTTAAATATTTGTTTCATCTTGAAATATTGAAATACCATCAAGAACAACTCAAATATCCTTTTCATGTCACTTACAAAACATGGTCAAACCTTTATTCAAATTTAGAGCTCAATATATTTGATTGTATAGATAATTAGAACTTATAAAAAATGTCTTTGTATTTTCCTTGAAGTTTTATTAAACTTTGACTTCTACACCATCAATAAATTTGTCTTAGATCAAAATATATTAGTAAAATACTACAAATTGGTTTTTCCCTTTGTTAATTCAAATGCCAATGATCACTGTGTAATGCAATCACTACAGACACATGTATTCATCTTGTGTCCCATGTAAACATGGTCAAACATAATCCATAAATATCCTTGTGATCCTCTTAACTTTAACTCTTTAATTCTCATATTTTATCATTTATCTACACTTCCATGATTAAGAAACTTAGTACCCTCACATGCCTTCTGAGCACATTGTTATCAATCCCTACTCTTACACCACTTGGTAGTCTTTCATGCCATTGATCTTATATAAAATAATTGTGATTGACACACATGTCACTATTAAATGAAATCTTAGTAACCTTTGATATATTGACTTCATGTGTGTTGTTGGATCACAACATGGATGATGAATGCTCACCACTAGATCTATCTTGACAAGTTGACCCTATATTTCAACACAATTAAACTTGATGGTCTCTAATACATCATAGTCTATAAGAGAAAATTTGAATATTTATAACTTGACATAGAAAACACTTCAAGAGTCCAAATATTTAAAGTACCTTCTCAACACTATAGAAAACTTCTCCATGAAAACATTTAACCACCATTGACTTTTTGAGTACCTACACTAAATGCACAAACTTTCTGGTTCATTCATATCTGCATGATGTGTAGTGATTCTTTGTATTATCTTAATATATATTATGCATGTTTCTCTTTCCAAATGGTTAAATTAAACACAAAAATTTTACTAGGACATCTATGTATGCATCACAACTTCTTCTTTATCCTTATTGATTTATACATATGCCGTATACTCTATATGGTATCAAACACAACTTCTTTGTCATTAATGCACTATTACCTCATACTCTCTTTGATGTAAATGATAACCTAAGACATAAAATTACCTTGCTCAACATTATTTGCTTTCCCATGCTCATGATATGGAAGAGGAATGGAGATAGAAACCTTATGTTTCTTAACAACATTCTCTAAAGATTGCATTCTCTTGAAACACCTAGATTCTTCATGGCCAATACCCCCACAATAAGATCAAGATAGCTTATAATTATTCTTGGATTTGGGGTATGGTTTGGGTTTATATGTACTGGTGTTTAGATTAGGTGAATTTTTAGATGGAAGATGAGTGTTCTTTTTATTCATATATTTTTCCTTAGTATTAGGATGTGATAAAACTAATTCTTTTTGAGAGGTGGAAGACTCAAGGTGAGATAATTTAGATTCTTCTCTATTAAGTATATCACAAAACAATTCTAGATCTAGAAATTTGAATGTGTCATCTAAGGCATCCATACTAGATAAAAAGGTATAAGAAAAGATTTGGAATGGACCACTCAACATAAACAACATTAATTACACACACTCTTCATCCTTTTTATCTCATCCATTCCCATTCAATTGTGAGAACAAATTCTTAAAATTAGTGAGGTAGTTTACAATAGAGGTAAAGTCTTCTAGATTTAGTGAAGTAAGCTCCACTTCAAGTTGTTTATCTCTCAAGTGATCTAATTTCATAAAAAAAACCCTTTAATGTAGTCCACATTTTGAATGGAGTATTAAACCCATCAAAATGAAAAAAAAGACTATCACTCACATAACCCTTAATCAAGCCCATACGCTCTTCAAAAATATATTGGTGTTGAAATTTTTTAAACTCATGTGTAAATTGTGGTTGGTTTTTATTCATTAAGGACTATAATCCTTTGCACTTTATGATTATTTTAATTATAGGTATCAATGTGTGGTAATTATGTGTACTCAAAGGATCAAAATGGTCAATATCAAAATTAGAATCCATGTAAACAATCACAAAAGAGAAGAAAGAATGCAAAGGGTGTAATTAATTAGCATCAAGACAACTCCCAAAATATTATATTACAAGAACCCCCCCCTCCAAATTTGGAACTTTATAATCATAGTTAATTTTACTAAAAGATAATAAAAAAACATGCACTTTTGAGAAAAATAGAACTCAAATCTAGGTTACGGTTCAAACGTTATTGGTGTTATGATTTCCCCTAAAATGGGTCAAAATATTAAAAAAATCACCACAAACTAGTTTTTATGACCAAATCAAAAAATAACATAGTCTTCCAACCACTCTTTAGAAATATAACTGAACCACAAACTTGGAAATGCTAACTAACATAAAAAAATATCGTCCTAGTTAATATTATGGCTATGCAAGCAAATTGTGATTCCTCTTGAGGTAAAAGTTCAGCCTTATAAAAGAAAAAAAACATGAATAAAGAGGTTGTTTTTTGAGATAAAAATAAAATTTTAGGTTGTATTTTCTCAATTTGAAGATTCATACCTCCTATTCAATGTTATCATCCTTAGAAAAGCACCAATCTTCAAATTTGAACACCAAGGTTTAAACAAGATCTAATCAATGCAACAAATTTTGAGATATTCTAATTCCCAACTAAAAATGTTTGTTACAACAAAAAAACAAAAAAATCTTCCAATGCCACCTTTTAAGATCACTTCTTTCTCTCTCAAGTAGATCCCAATGTCTTTGTTAAAGATGCCTTGGATAGATCTTAGTAGATTTCAACAAAAAATAATTTGAATAATGTTCAAATTTCAACATTAAATAATGTTGAATATAGTTAATGCCAAACTAAAAATTCAACACTTAGCTTAAAGGAAATAAAAAAACAATCCCTAGATCTGTAAGTAAGATCACAAACACCTCAAGATGAATAAGGATGCCACATTTACAAATCTAAAAAAAAATTGAAGTGATAAATTACAAAGCCACCTCCTACTGCTCAACATAGATATGAGACAAAAATAAATAAAACACCACATTTGTTCCTACCATTCCTTAGATTAAAAAATCCAAAGTTTAGATAGATATAAAAATGACAATGATCACAAAAGGTGCCTAGCTAAAAAGTTTCAACACTCCATTTAGTATAAGGATGCCAAACTAAAAAAGAATTCAACAACAAAATAAATGTCTTGCAAGCATTCCAATGCTTCCTTGCCCAGATATTTTAGATTTTAATGCCAGTCTCTTGCCTTAGATCTCAATACAAGTTCATATTTATTCCTATGCCTACCTCTTCATATCTCTTCAAGAAAAAATTTAAAAGCTTCAAAAGCAATGTAAAGTCTTTAAAAAGTAACAAAATATTTGAAAACTCTTGAAAAGGGGGCACCAAGATCTCCTCCACTTCCTCTCCACATTCCCTCTTTAAGAGGGGTGACAAGATATCCTTCATTTCCTCTCCACCTTCCCTCTGAGAATAAAAACCATACACTTTCTTGAAATCTTCAATTAAAGTGTTGGATTTATAAGAGGGAAAGAAAAAATTTTGAGCATTTGCGATAAGGGAAGAAGTACTAGCAAGGAAATTTATGAGTCAGTGATAATGTAGATGGGAACAACACCTCACAGCTCTCATACAATGTTAGGAGTGGTAAAGGCATTCCCACCCAAGAATTTGAAGTGTTAGCAACAAAACATCACACAAGGAAGTTGCACATATGATATGCAAAAACAAGGCAAATCATATATTATTTAGAATGAAGCATGCTAGTATAATATGAGTTATGGGTAATTCTAGTCATAAATCAAAATAAATAATGGCATTTTTTTCCTTTTTATGTTACAAATAATTTATTACACATTTAGTTATGTCTTACAAACATATAGGTATATTATCAACATTGACATCAATGGAGGGTATTATAAAATTGTCTATAGGACATGTTTGGTTGAGATTAAAACGTTAAATACATATGCAAATGAATATGTTGACTATATTATGAATCAAATCTATTTTAGAGATCCATTCATATAATATATTGGTTTAATTAAATTAGCATCAAAGAACTTAATGATTTAGTTATGAAAAATATTAAAAATACTTTTAGGGATTTTATTTTTATTTTGATGAATAAGATCCCCATAAATATAATTAATTATATCATGGACAATTATGCCAAGGTAAATTTCAAGATTATTTTTATATGACTAATAAAAATAGTTCTTATATTGTCAAGGACTATTCTAAAGTTATTTGTTTATTCAAGAGTGAGAAAAGAAGAAATAAGGACATGCTGATATTCATTATATCATCCTATGTCAATATCCTTAGCTGATTTGATTACCATGGAATTTTACTCTTAGAAATTATAATGAGTTTGAGGTAAGTTAGAGATAATATATTTGGGATTAACATTAGCCAAAAAATAAAAAATAAAAATTTGGAGCAGTGTGGTAAGAAACTTCCATCTTTATGTTGGCAAGTAAGTTAAGGTTACCTTGGTGAAGGAGTTCTAAAGTGTCTTCATCACTAGGTAAAGGGCCATCCTAATCAATATCCACATCTAAATCAATGTATCTATTACCTTTATTGTCATATTTTATTTGAATTATTCTCATAGTAGTGGCTTTGGCATCTAGGGTAATTTATAGTTTTGTATGAGATGGTTTGGAATAATTTTCTATGGTATCGGCTAAGTTGATGTAATTGTGTGTGTCTTGATTGATTTTAATTATATTAGCATAAGTTAATTTTTTTAAATATAATTTGATTTGATTTTTTGTTATATATCCTAGATAATATTGTTTTCTATAGCTGATTTTTTAAAGTGTATGTTTTCCAACAAAGATAGAATGGATTGGGATTTTATGGGTGATAATATTTTTTTAATTTGAATTGTATTGACATAATAGGAATTAGTTGTATTTTTTTTATTTGTGTCGTGGTACATATGCTCATTTTTTATATGAATTTTATAAACTATATAGAATTGGTTGATACAATTAGATTTTAAGCATGGGTTTTTTGGAATTGTATCAACAAGTTTAGTGATGACTTGGCCAAAGCAAATGGATTTGTACAAACAATGTTTTAGAATTATATCAGTATGATCAATACATATATATTATAATAATTAAAAAAATAATAAACATGGTCAACATAATTTTATTATAATAAAATCATAAATTATTTTCAAAATATATTGCATCATTGTTTTAGAACCAAGACTTGAGATTTTTATAACACCTAGCTGGTATTTTTTAAATATGTATTAATTGGATATACATAATGTTATGGGTAACACACCCCTTTCATTAGAAAAGTGGGAGATACCTCTTAAAAAAATTTCAATTTGAATTTCTCAAATTTTATTCTCCTTTTGATCATCATATTTCTTAAAGACCCTCAAACTTCTATTTTACCCTAGTTTTGTCGAGTATCTAACATAGTTATAATGATAATCTGGTCTTCCTTGTAAACTTATGGGTTTAAGTGCAGTCAAGTCCTCACTCAATTTTTTAAAAACATATGAAAACCATACTTATAATATTATTTTTCACTAACTTATTTTTTGTATATTTAAACATGTATAAGTTGTCAGGGAGGTAGTTTCCCAGAGTTTTAATCTCCTAGAATCTTATGTGGTCCCTAGTAAAACCCCATTAGTAGGTAGGTGAGCATAATAATTAATTAAAAGGATTCCATTTATTACTTATTCTATTTTATATGAATTTTTATAAGAATAATGACGAAATGAATTAGTACCACATGGAACATCTATCAAAGCCATCAGTGACCCAAACCTATTAGAGATGTTAGAGCCTGAGAGAGCCCAACCAAATGAATAAGTGCCACATGGATCCTATCAAAACATGTCAATATCCTAGAAATGTCAAAGCTTGGGAGAGCCTAACCAAATTAAGGATCACCATGTGGATCCTACCAAAACATTTTAGTCTCCTAGACTTATTAAATATGTCAAATCTTGGGATAACGCAACCAAATGAAGGAGCACTATGTGGATCATGTTAGAACATGTTAGTCTCTTGGACCTATAAGAGATGTCAAATTCCATGATAATTAGACCAAATGAATAAGTGCCACATGGATCATATCAAAACATGTCAGTTTCATAGATCATTTAGAGCATAGGAGGGCTTAAACAAATTAAGAAGCACCACGTGGATCCTATCAGAACATATTAGTCTCTTAGACCTATCAAAAATGTCAAAGCCTAAAAGAACCCAAATTACCAGACCATGAAATATATAAATTTCATACAAATTGGTTAAAGAGTCCTAAAAATCCTTAAGTATTTATAATAAAGTATAGACATATTTAAAAATCCAATAAAGGATGCCACACATCACCTAACTCCTCTAGCTATCAACTCCTATTCCTAAAAGTGTAAAGGTGAGGTATTGGCTTGTATTTAGGGGTATTTATTATAGATAATAACTAATAATAAATGAATGTGTGTCATAAGATAAAATATACTTGAGATGCCATAGATAAAACATAGTCATGTGCCTACCATACTCCAAACTAATTAAATGAGAAAATGGGCCTTGATTAAATAATTAAAAACATTACATCATAATATCCAAATATAGGAAGCTATGCATATTTGAAATCCCTAAAACAACTCTAAATTAGGAAATAAATGGAAATATAAAGCCACTAACTCAAATTTTAATTTGTAATGAGCAATATACCTAGTGCCATCAATGTAGGAGATTATTACAGATCCATGTAAGGGAGAAAACTTTTTTAGTATTTATTTCTCCCATCTTCCTATTTTTTCCTCCTTGCTTTCAATTCATTCTTGATCCCTACATGTCTTCTCTACTTAGAATTCACTATCATAATAAATATATCCCTTTCTATCATGGTTGCTTCATATTATAACCCAAAAATTAAGTTTGAATATAGAGACACCACTTTTTTAGAGGACCTAATTCATTTCAAACACTTTAATGAGATATTAAAATCAATTGATATGTGTCTAAGTCTAGCTCCAATGATGAAGAGGATGATGATTAGTTCCAATATGAACTTTGGGAATATAATAAGTGAAGGTTACACATATACACTTCTAATTTGGAAGTTTTACATTGTGTATACCTATTTAGAAAGATAATTTTCACTACCAAGTGAGTATATTATGGCATTCATAACTTAGTGCACTCTTCAAGCTCCTGACATAGGATCATAAATAATTTAGGGGTGATTTCAAAGTTTACTACAACATTAATAGATACATAGTATCTTATGACACTAAAATAATTGATACATGTAATAATGCATATCAAATTTATGATGTCTTGAAAGACTGGGTAGAGAATCCAGATGCCAAATGGGTTAACCAAGTTGACATAGACTCCTACATGGTCCACACCTTTAGATAATGGATCTATCTAGGGATGATATTTATAGATCCATTATTTGAGGTAATTGACTATGTTCATGTAAACCTCTTATCAGTGCCCTTAATTCATATAATCCTAAAAAGTGATCAATCCTAGAACTTATGGACATGATCAACTTCAAGCATGTCAATATTGTGTCAAATGCTTAGATCTAAGGTAATTTTTATATGACGAGTTAATTTGTTGATATTTTTTATGCCACCATTATGTTTAATCCTTATACCTTTCCACCATGGGTTCCCAAAGGTACATTTGTCCATGTGATTTTATATAAACTATACAACCACAATTACCAAAACCACATCTAGGAGATATGTGAGTCTTTACACCAAGTGGTTTTTATGGCCATCAATGAGGTAGACATACCTCATCTCTCCAAGAAAATATTGTATTCCCTCACACCAATTGGTGACTACTATTATTACAAGGATGATACCATTATTTGAGTTTTTATCATCCTTAGAGCTCCCCTTCACCTACCCTATCAATCCCTAGACCAGTCGGTTGATAAATAGATAACTACCAAATAGTTGAGGGCATATTTGGTGACTATGTCAACCACCAATATAATTATTTCCTATCCTTACCCATCACCATTCAGAATAACATGTACTAAAACATACCCTTGTTATAAAAAAATGGATACAATTATGACTTCTTATGCCCTGGGTAATGTAGAGCATAGAGAGTGAAATATACATGGTGTCTTCAGAGCTGATGTAGTAAAATATCAAGCCTTGATAAACATCAACTATGGCCACCAAAATAGTGATTAGGAAGAGTTACACATTAACCCTGTGGATGAAAATTATGTCCTCATTATACCAAATTATAAGAAGAATAAGAAAAGAAAATAGGTTCAAAATGGACCATCAGCCCAAGTTGGCCCCACTTTTCCTGCATTACTTCAAGATAGAGGATATATTCAAGAAACTCAAATTTCAAGGAGGATATTAAAAGGTATCTCATAACCTTATCCTCCTTCACCCCCACCTTCATGAGCTTATCTTTCTTTGACCATTGATCTAGTTTCATCACCTCTTATGGCTCAGGAAACTCAAGTTCAGTTGCCTCAACCCTAGGCAACATGACCTAAGGTTGTATAGGTGATAAGATGAAATCAAAATTAATGTGAATAAAATACCAAATAATGACCAAAAATAGACATCCATATACTCCATATATATCCCTTCCCCTACCCCCATAATCCCTCAATAACCTAGTAGAGTACCACCTAGTTTCCCTTTCCCTTAATGACCCACTCAAGTGGTGCCTCCCTTATTTCCCATTTCTCCCCTATAAAATTTACCCAAGTACCTCTATATTTTTTTATTCATAACATCCTTACATTCCAATTTTATTTTTCTCAATCCATTCCACTAGTATGTATCCTTATGGTTCATCCTAGAACTCTAAGTGCTTTAGTTGCCTAGCCTTCTACGTCTCCACTATTTCTTCTCTAGGTGAAACCACCTCCAGGCATGCCCACTTCAATAATCTCAACTCTACCCTTACTAATAAGTACACCCATGCACATATTTCAATTGTCCTTAGTCATGTTAATTCCACCTATAGTCATCCAAAAAGCTCCTCAATTTTCCCTTGCTACATCTTTTATAGCTTATTCCATCACAATAATTTAATTTGATCTACACAAAAGGCCTAAAAAACAAATAAAAGGTAATTCCTACCCTTCATCACCCTATTGTTACTTGTATCACTCCCAAGCCTCCCTTTTCCATTATCCTAGACACCCAGGGATTTGGAGTCATCTATCCAATTTCCTTCTTCCTACTAAGTTCTTCTCTACCTAGTTTCATTACCCCATAAGTTAACTTGACCCAAAGTTCATGGAAGACCTAGATGTTCCCAGTTTCTTTCCCTATCATCCTTCCTAATTTCATCCCCATGCCTCTTATTCATCCACTACTATCATCCATCACTACCTCTACATCATACATCCCTCTTTCACCTAAGCCTTCACCTATTACCTCTATCTCTACCATCCCACCCCCATCCCCTTCTACACTGAGAGTGGATTTGGTGTCACAAGCACCTGAGATGATTGTAAAAGAGGATCCAAAAGTATAATGGGATTTTTATAAGACCTCAAGGCACATGAGGAGGAACCTAACATAGAAGTTAATTTGAGGAGGAGACCCTATGATTTGGTAAACTTAGTAAAACTTTTTCTCACTCACTGAAATTCTAAAATCCATACGAGAAGAGAGAGTAGTTGAGGATTTAGTATATATGTTCTAGGCCACACATGATGTATCAGATAAACTCATGGAAGAAATTCAAGAGTAGGTCTAGATAATTGAAGCATAGGTGAAGAATCCTTCTTAGGAGAATTGATCTAATGAGTCAAGGATGACCTCATAAATATTTTCTCAACTCTATGTGATGTGGTCTAAACACTATAAAATAGTAGGACACATCTCCTAAGAGAATAGGCATATACAAATATTTAATGTCATATAAAACAAGTGTAGAAAACTCATTATGTTCATACACAAGGGCATGTTCCTAGAGCTAATACTCATGCCCATATTAGACTTAATCCTTTATTATATATATACACTATGAGCATGAGGAAATAAATTTAGGAGTGGTTGGCCTTGGAATAAATGGTCATGGAACCTCTAGAATAAAGTAGGGAAAAGATGTTGGCCTACTTTAGGGAAGTTAACATCATTTTTATTCTACTTGTATTTCACCCTGATTGATAGAGATGAGTTTCGAGTTTACCTAGGTCACTTCAACTAGGCCATGAGAAGGAAGGTAGAGAAAGAAAAAAATAGAGCCAATGCAATGTAATAAATTTAATCTCAATCCACTACAAGCATTAGTTAGGTCTTAGAAGCAAAAGTTTCCCTATAATTCCCACTATAATTGTGTCAAGGTATGATGTCCAAATTAGATGTGTTCTTTAAGGATTAATTGATGAATTTGGCTAAGTTAGACTGAGAGTTTAACCTAGTGAAAGCTACACTAGTGGCTAAGGAATCACAACCTAAATAATTGGTAGGTATATCTTCTCTAACTCATTAACTAATCAACTAAGTGGGCCCCTTGATGGATATTTTGGAGAGGTGGAAGATCTTTTATTTATTTAAATATGTGTATATGTAATAACTTTGAGAAGCCATCATGGCTAATTATGGGAACCTCATACTACTTGGAGGTGATACCCATCCTCTATATATTGTAAAATATAATCCTTTGTAAAGGTTGGTAATCTTTATAATTTGAAATCTATTCAAATTAATATAAATATTTTATTTGTTTTGATTTAGTTCTATACTCATGAAGTGTTGTCCATTTCTTCTATGTTTAAGTGAATTTTCATGTAATAGGAGTGATTTTATGCGTATGTTGTAGAGATGAATATGGTATTTATATCGTTCATATATTATTTTAACCCCATGTATGTTTTTTCTAGTCTATTATGAATAATTTATGCTTTATGTAATTTCAGTTATAAAGTGTTTCAAAAAAAATGTGTTAGTCACTATAAATATTTTGGGTGTTCTCACCTTCTGAAGGACTTAAAAGTTAAATATTCATGTGTTCCCTTTAAGCTTTCCCTCTAAATTTATTAAAAAAATTCAAAAATTTAACCAGGCACATAGTGGTACAACTATGATTTGTCATGTTTCATTTATATAAGCATCAACATTATTTGAGCCATAAAATCTTGTATTCTACCTTACCCTGTTCTCCCTTTTTGTGTTTATTTTTTAAATCACACTCTTCCCTCTATTTTATAAATAAATAATGTCTTGATCAAAAACAATAATTTTTAAGATTTTCTCTAGCTGATAATGAATTCTAAGTATAACTACACACATCTTGAGCCTATAGTGGTAATAATTGTTGATCTTTAAGTAAAATAAGGTCAAATTACTTAGTCCTTGGACTGAACTAGAATCAATCCTCAAATTAATAATGGGATATATTTATCCCATGCATTGTCCCCATTTAACCCTCTATAACACTCAAATTCATGAGTACCTTTACACCCTAAGATCTCAAGCTTAATAACAGCTAGCACTAGAAGGATGGCTATTTTACTTTTTTTAGTCTTGTTTCCTTCCCTTTACACTTTCCCCATTGTTGTGTGATTAAAACACACACAAAATAAGATAAATCATAAGGAAATACTTTATAAGGAATTTTTAACCCACTAGTTTACCCCAAAGAAACTTTGGAGTCTAATCCCTGAATTACTAAGGCTAAGTCTAGGTGAGGTAGACAGATTATTTCCCTCCTAAAATTACATTGCAGATCCTCACTTCATGGAGATGGACCTAGACATATCATCGATTCTACTAGTTCATCCTCCCAATCTATCCTAAATAGACCATCAATAATGGCTCTCCATATACCTCGATTATCAAGGCTAACTATAATCATTCTTAGAGTCATCCATGACCTCCCTAAGAACTGAGAAAGGTACCTTTATTATTTCACTCTTAGTTTAGTATGAATAACAAAAGAACATATAACCTCCTACAAGACTTCCCTAAGGCTTATGAATGTGTAACATAAAGATGTAACCATCATGTTATTCCCATTTACTTTCATGGATTCAGCCTATGATTGGTTTCTTAATCTCCATAAAAACTCAATTATAAGGTGGGAACTAGTATTTTTCTTAAATTAAGAAAGAACTAAATGAACCCATTATAAATTTTAACACTGGGTTGCATAAAATATATAGTCAAGTCACTATGTTTTATCAACCAAATTCAAAATTATCCCTTGAAATGTATAAGAATACCTTGGACCCCTAGTTGACCATGTTCCAATAATGAGACCCCATCATAATATACCTATCCCTAGCTTATATGGAGTCCATAAGGGTTGAAAAAAATTGAACCCCCAAGGTCAAACTATATCTCCCATTCTAAATTGCCTACCAAACATGCCAACCCTAAACATGACTCCCAATACAAATAAAAACTTACATCTAGCTTAGTTGTTGCCTATAACCAACCATCTCCCTTAGTTACACACTTCCCTTAACCAACACTTGGGTTTTCTTAACCCAATGAACAATGCCATGGTTCCCCAATTATAGTACCAAGCCACATTAGTGGATACAAACAATGTACAAGACATACCCCAAGAGTTAACAAAAAATGAAGTGGATGTCATCTAATAGATGGTAAAAAATCTAATTAATGACTTCCTTATCCTAAAAATATATATTTGTAGCTCCAATGATGAAAGTTCAAACAATAATTTACATACCAAATGTAAAACATAAACTATCATCCCCATATTTATCCATAACCTTCCCCAAATAAGCTACTTGAAATTAACATTGGTGAGATAACACTTCCAAATTGGTTTCATGTGCCTATTATGGCCCAACATGTTGATCTAGACTACACAGAGTTCTATAACACCTTCAACATCTTTCAAAGTGAAATGGAATAATATGAGGTAGTTCTAAACCATCCATAATCATCCAGCATAGGTAGGTCCCCTAGTACTTACATGGTATTATAAACCATGAAATTTCCTAGATGTGAATAAAATAAGATAGAGGAAACAATTAGTGAGCGATATCCCTTTTAATAGTTTCAAATGAACAACTATGCACTTATAAGTAGGTAATAATAACCACCCCTAACCAGCTCAATTCCTGATAACAATGGAATCCCACTAGATCATAATGTTATGAATGATCCACCACCCCTAAAACCTTAATAACCAAATGAACAAATCAAGGTAGGATACAATATATCAGAATAATCAAATAATATTAAATCCTATATCACTCTTATTGAGCTTGATAAAATAATTGAGCAACAAGATCTTCTACTAAATTTATTAACTAGAAAATCTACCAAGTTAACCCAAATGAATAAAAATTTTGTTTAGATTAATTTACTTATTAAAAATAATTAGTATGAGTTTATTCTCATTATTTTTATTTTTAGAATATTTTTGAATAATATAAATAATTATTTGGTAGACTTAAGAGCTTCTTCTAGTGTAGTGCCTACAAGCATATATGAAAAACTAGGTTAAGTTCCCATCAAATTAGATAAATTCATAGTATAAATCAATAATTCTAAGGTTAATTTAGTTGGATATCCCCTCAACATACATATTCAACTAGAGTTAGAACCTCAGATCCAAAAATTCATGGATATTCAAGTTGTGGATATACTTGAAGCCTATGGGATATTCGTCAATTGGGATTGGTCATAATCCTTAAATGGGTATATGGATATATATTTCTGCCATATGTGGTTGTATTGTAGAGGCATAAATAATAATATCAAAGTGAATAGAGAACCCCATATGAATAATATGATAACTGAGTACAACTCGGTCAATGAAAAGGTGAACGTAGTATCCATTAAATTAGAGATTTATACACTAACCATGAAACCTACTATAGACAAATATAGAAATGAGTATGAATTTCCAATATTTTGGTCTATTTACATTGATGAGTACCATTCCAAAAAAGGTAATCGATAAGGTGTTTTCATAATAAACCCACAAGAAAAGAAATACCTAGATTCATATAGGTTGAAGTTCCCTTGCACTAATAACTTGGTGGAGTATGAAGCATTAATCCTTAAGGTATAATTTTCATTGAAATAATAGACTAAATAACTAAGAGTGTTTATTGAATTTCGTTTTGTTGTAAAATAGTTCAAAATAAAACTTTAGTGTAAACTATCATACCTTAGGAAGTATAAATATAGGGAATTAGACCTAATAAAATTATTTGATGCATTCAACATCATCATCATCCCTAGGGAATAAAATCTAGTTGTTGACTTAATAGCATCTTAAGATGTGATAATTTACTATTGAATCGGTCCCTCAAACCACTATTTCTGATAACATCATGAATTTCTAAGTCTTTCAAGATGACGCACACATCGACTAATTCCTTAATAGTGTTGGGGAGTTTAGGGCCCAAATAATAGATGAAGAGGAAAGGTATAGTCCCGAAGATGAAATTTATAAATATGAAAATCTTAATATACAAGGAAATTGAATCCAAAATGGGATTATTTATATAGAAAAGAATTCAACACATTGAAACTTATGTCCCAAATTAATAAACCCAAATTTCTAGAGTAGAAATATTGAACCATCAATCTAGGATCCTTGGAAAGACCCCAAATTATCAACATAGGTCATAGTTTGATACACAGAAATTCAATAGCTATAAAAAATACTTCTAATTTATAAATTTATAGTTTCTTGGGCCTATGGAGACCTCAAAATCTTTGAACCAAGAGTGATCACCCACACCATTCCCCTCAAACCAGACCAAAGATAATTTTTATAGAAGTAAAGAATATGAACCTAATCTTTGAACCTTTAATACACAAATAATTTCAAAATCTCCTACCTACTAAAACAATCTTCCTAGTTCAACATTCCACTTGGGTGGAAGACATAGTACCGGTCTAAAATAAGAATGATGAAATTAGTTATACATATAGTTTTTAAACCTGGTCAGTATTTCAAATAAGGATATTTACCCATTACCTTCCCATGACAAAGTAATTCAAATGGTTAATGGATCCTAGATGATGTCCTTTTTAGACAAATTCTTGAGGTATAATTAGTTTTTAGTAAATTATTATGACCGAGCCAAGACCACATTCACCACAAAGTGGGGCACATTTGATTATAAATGAATTTTCTTTGGACTAATCAATGCTAGAGTGACCTTTAAAAAAGTGATTGATTTTGTGTTTAAAGGTGTAATCAGTAAATTCATAATAATATACATGGATGATTTAACTATTTTTTTCAAAATGTCGATTAAATCATGTATGCCATATATATAAGGTCTTTAAAAGGTGTATAAGGTATGGTGTTTCCTTAAAACCTAAAAAGAATATGTTTAATGTCATTTAAGGTATGAATCACAATCATATCATCATGAAGGGAGGTATTTGTATCGATCTTGAAAGATCTGATTTAATTTCTCAATTATTTCAAACCAATAATAATAAATAACTAGAATCTTTCTTTGGCAAAATCAATTACATTTGAAATTCATTTATATATTTGGTGAAATTTTAAATCCCCTTAACGATATGTTGAAATAGGATGCCAATATGGAGTGTCATGATGAACCAAATAAAGGACATAAAATATTTCATCATGTAAGCACCCATGTTGATTAGTCTAGACTATACAAAGGATTTCAACATATATCCTCTTACATCTAAACACATCATCACTACCTATCTCATGCAAAGATTGTATGGATAATAATGACTTGTTGCTTTTATGAGAACCAATATTAAAGATGAAAACTTAAGATACTCAGCATTGAGCAAGAACACCAACACATTGGTCAAGGACATAAAAAATGTTTAGGAACTACATTCTGACGAAATAAGTACTCGTAATCATGCTATAACTAGATATCAAGCAAATGTTGGGTCAAAATGAACTAGGTGATTATGGATATAGATGGATGATTAAGATACATGAGTATTAAATGTAAATTAATCCTTCCAAGCTAGTTATGAAGTAAGGTATTACTCAAATTATAATGAATATTGATCTAATAATCATTACCTATTCTACGAGAACATGCCTCATGGACTTAACTAAACATATAAAAGAATCCTTAGCTGAAGGCAACACAATTTATTATAAAAAAAAGAGTTATCTTCAAGAAAAGTCATGAAGGTGTCTATCTTAGATTATTATTAGAGGCTAAATATAGGGAAATATTAGAAAAATTCAATGATATTTTGGGTGTTTATCACCCTAAAATAGATGTAATAGTGTAAAAAATACTTTGGGTGTACTATTACTAGTAAATCCTCTTCATGTATATCCATGAACATGTTAGGACATGCCATCAGTGTTAGACCTTTTCCAAAAGGAAAGCCCATGATGTAATACCTTTGTATCTAGTTATGTAAATGACACCATTTTTCCAATGGGGAATATATTTATTAGGGTTCACTAACCCCAACTCCTTAATAAGCCATAAGTTTATTCTTACAAATATATATTACTAAACAACGTGAAATGAGGCAATGACAACAAAAAAATCACTTTAAGTGAAGTCATCAAATTCATGAAAATCAATGAGACCACTCAATTCAGGACTCTTATCTCATTAGTGTGTGATAATTTCCCTATGCTCCAATACATAGAGTTAACTAAATGATAATATGACAATGGGATTAATTTAAGATACTTGTCTAATTACTAGCTATAAGAGAACATGTTGGAAGAATCGACCAATAATAATCTGATCAAGACCATTAATAAATTTAAATAGAAGAGACCCTAAGAGTAACATTCATTATTGAAGTTTTTAATATGGGTTGACCACACTAAGAAATAATAGGCAGTCAAGAGTTCACCATTTCTATTAGTCTATGGACTATATCCAGTACTACTACTTGGATGTTGTTAAATTTTCATAATCTCAAGATAAAGACATATTAAACTTCATCAAACATTAGATAATTTTCAAGTGAGTTTCATTCATTATTGAATTTTGATTAATGGGTTGACCACACTAGGAAAAAATAAGCACTCAAGAGCTCACCATTTTTACTAGTCTATGGACTAGATCTAGTTCTACCAGTTAGACTCAAACTACACACCTAAAATTTTACATATCAAATCATGGAGCACAATGATAAAGTGAACTCAAGTCTCTTATACATTTTTCAATTTAATTATTCTTAAGATGAAGACCTATTAAACTTCAACAAACATCAGATCACTATCAAGTGATGGTTTGACAAGAAAGCCAATATCAAGTCCTTTAGGATTTTACATCTAGTTCTATTATGGGATAAATCCCATTAAAACAAGGGTTATAATTCCATGTTTAATCTAATTTATATCATCCCATACCATATATATGGTTTACTCAAACATAATTTTTTACACCTTAAAGATCTTAAGGGCACCAACCTAACATTACGTATGAATGTTATGTTCTTAAAGCATTACTTATCAATAATACATTCCAATGAAATTTTAGAGTAACATATATAGATGTGATTATATATATATATATATATAATATTAGGTTTAAATTAGTTTTTTTTATTGTGTGTTTGCTTATGTTATGTTGTTCTTTATTTCTTATGTTTTGTGCCCTGTGTTTGTTATATCGACCTTGTAGTAGTTTTATGCTCCCAAGTCTCCCCTCCCATAGGATAAATCTTATGACCCCATGATTAATAATAAAATTATATTTTTAGAGAAATTAATGACTAATCTAATGGATCACTAAATAAGTTAAAATTTGTACCATGATTGATAAACAAAAGGAGAACCTATGGTATTGAACATAATGATAGGAAAGGAAATTTTGTAAGAATCACTATGAGAATAAAAAAAAAATTGATTCAACACTAAAAAATTAAATTAAAAAAAATTTATAAATATAACAAAGTTCATCAGAACAACCTAAATGAAAAGAACAAGTATATTATAAATTATTTAATGATCAAAAGGTCACCTAGGTATTAGAAGACTATTGAAGTTACTATACACCTTGGTTGTATTGGTCTCCAACCCTCATGGATCAAAAACAAAATATTAGATCAAATGAAGTCTAAATTTTAAATGTGTGTGTGTGTGTGGGTGTGTGTGAGGCAGGGGGGTTTGGGGGGTGGGGGTAGGGGCTAGGGGCAGGGGGTTGCATGTATGCACATGCGCGCGCGCACGCGCGCGCGCGCGCGTGTGTGTGTGTGTGTGTGTGTGTGTGTGTGTGTGTGTGTGTGTGTGTGTGTGTGTGTGTGTGTGTGTGTGTGTGTGTGTGTGTGTGTGTGTTTGTTTGTGTGTGTGTGTGTGTGTGTGTGTGTGTGTGTGTGTGTGTGTGTGTGTGTGTGTGTGTGTGTGTGTGTGTGTGTGTGTGTGTGTGTGTGTGTTAATTTTCTTCCTCAAAAAGCGTTATTTCAAAAACCTCCATCATAAGATTTCTAGATTGGTTGGTAATAGAATAAGGCCATAAGTGAGACCAAAAACATATCTATTAGGGCGATGGATTCATGGCTGATAGTAGTTCAATTCTAAAGCCTTTTTTCCTCATCCCAAATTTTATAGAACTTCATACCCTTTTATAAACCTTCTAATATTATAGATATACCTAAGCTTATTAAATTAATCCATTCCATCACTAATGCACAAAGTGACCTTGGAAATAATTAGAGCCTAGTATTTTAATTGTTAGAATAGAATTAAGTGATTTTCATCTTCAAGGTTTATTAGACAGAGTTCAACTCAATTATATCTATGTTGAATATTGTATGATCATAGTCTAGGTTCTAAACACTTGGATAATGTTTTCCCCACAAAGTCAACATTTATTATGGTCAACACACCCCCTTCTTTAGAGAAGTGAGGGATAAATATCATAGTCTGGGTTCTTAGACTTTTACTATCCTTTTGATCATATTCTTTCTTCGAAGACCCTGAAACTATTGTTTCACCCTAGTTTTGATGAGCATCTAATATATATATAATGATAATATAGTCTTCTCTATAATATTCCAATTTTAAGAACAATCGAGTCCTTACTATATTTTATAAAAACATAAAAAATTTGTATTTAGAATAGTTTTTAAGCTAACTATTTTTCTAAAAATTTGAACTTATATCAATTCCTATGGAATTAGTCTCATAAAGTTACAATTTCTTAAAGTCCTATGTGGTTCCTAGTAAAGCCTAATTGGTAGGAACGTGAGCACATTTATTGATTATGTGGCTTCTATTTATTACTTAGTATTTTTTTCATGAATTTCTAAAGGAAAAAGAGCACCATGTAGACCACCTATTAGAGCTATCAATCTCTTATAACTATTTGAGATGTTAGAGAATAGGATATCTAAACCAAATGAATAATCCTCATGTGAATCATATCATAACATGTTAGTATACCAGAGATATTAGAGATTGCATAGATTAGGAGAGCCTAACCAAATAAAATGACATGTGGTTATTGTTAGAACATGCTAGACTCTTGGACTTGTAAGAGATGGTAGAACCCAAGAGAGCCTAGCCAATGAGATCTACATGTATCTTGTCATAACATGTCAGTCTCTCAAACTTCTTAGAGACATCAAAGCTGGAGAGAGCTTGACTAAATGAAGATTCATCACATGTATCCTATTATAACATGTTAGCTTCTCATACCTATTAGAGATGTTAGAGCCCAAAATAGATTTAATAAATAAAGAAGCACCACATGGATCCTATCATAACATGTCAGCCTCTTAGACCTATCAAAAATGTTAGAGCTTAAGAGATCCCAACTTAATAAACCACACAATGTGTCACTTTCATACGAATTGAAAAAAGAGTCCTGAGATGCCCTAAGTAGTTAGAGAGAGGTAAAAATCAATATAAAAGACCAATAAAAGGATTCCACATGGTACCTCACTTCTCTAGCTATTAAGCACTACTCCTAAAAGTGTAAAGGTGAGGTGTCATGATGCACCTAGGTGGTATCCATTATAGAGCCCAACTAGTTATCAATAGATACATGATAAAAGCTAAAATCTATCCAAAATGCCATAAGTGAAACATAGCCATTTTCCTACCAAACTCCTAACATTAACTAAATGGGAAAATGGAAATTGATTTGACAATTCAAAACATCACATTTCAATCGCCAAATATAGCATGTGCGAAATATTTAGAATCCTTGAGCTAACTTTAGATTGGGAAATAAATGGAAAGATTGAGCCAACAAATCAAATTTGAATTTGCAATGGGTGAGCCACCAAGTGTAATTAATTCAATAGATTATTTTATATCCCTATAAGTGTTAGGTAACAAAATTTTTTACCATTATTGATCTAATCTTCCTAGTTTTCCCTCCTTATTTTTAGTTCATTGCCAATCCCTCCATGTCCTCCCTACTCATAATTCACTATTAAAGAAATATATGCTTTTCCACCATGGTTTATTAGTATTATAACCCCAAAGTAGATTTAGAATATATAGACACCACTATCCTAGAGGGCCTTAACCATTTCAAGCACTATAATGAGATATTCAAATCAATTATTGGTTCCTAAGCCTATCTCTAGTGAAGTTGAGGATGAGGTCAAGTTATAAGACTCACTTCAGCATACAAGAAGTGTGGGTTACACAAAGACACTACAAAGCCATAATTTTTTTCTTGTGTAAACCTCTTTAGCAAGTTATTATTCACTACCAAGTGAGTACAAGATGATGTTCATGATTTGGTGTGCTTTATTGGCTCTTAGTAAAAAATCACAAATATTACAAGGAGTGATTTCAAATATTACTACAAACTTCTTAAATATATAATCTCCTATAATATTTATACAATTGATATATATTTACCAATGCATATCAAATTTATGATGTCTTGAAATACTAGGTAGAAAACCCATATGCCAAATAGCTTAATAAGGTGGGTATATAATCCTACACAGTCCACATATTTAGAGTTGATCCATGTAGGCATTATCCTTATATATCAATTATTGAAGGAAACCAACCCTATTGATGTCAACCTCTTATGGGTTCCCCTACTGCACATAATCTTCAAAGGTGATCATGTCCTATACCTTGGGGGCATGATTAACTTCAACTTTGTCAAGGTGATGTCTAATGCTTAGAGTGAAGGCAATTTTTATATGATGAGTTATTTAGTGGATGCTATTTGTACCACCATAGTGTTTAATCCCTATACCTTTCCACCATGGGTTCTTAGAGGCATAATGCTCCACTTTATTTTCTATAAACTATATGACCACCATTATTATAACCATATTAAATAAATATGTGAGTCCTTATACCCAATGGTCTATATGGCCATAAATGAGGCAACCATACTTTAGATATCCAAATAAATAAAGGACTCTATCACCCCCATTGGTGACTACTAGTATTATAGAGATGTCACCATCATCTAAGTTTTTAGCATCTTCAAATCTCCCCTCCACTTACCCTATCAAGTATTAGACTGGTTGGCAGAGCAAGAGATTTCTTACCAACTAGTTAAGGGCATCTTTGGTTACCATATCAATTATCAATATAAGTATTTCCTAACCTTCCCCATCACCATCAGGCATCACATGTACCAAATTCTACCCCATTACATAAAATGGTTATAGGTAGGGATCCTTATGACTTATGTAGGGTAGAGAATAAATATAAAGACCTAAATGGAATTGTCAAGGCCCTTGTGGTAAAATATCAATCATAAATAAACATCAACTATGGACACTAGCCTAGTGATGAGGATGAGTTATATATTAAAATACAGATGATAAATATTTCCTTGCTTGACTCAATCCCAAGAATAATAATAAAGGAAAACATGTTCATTTTTGGCCATTAGCCCAAGCTAGCCTTACTTCCCCTATGTTATCTCAAGTCAGAGGAGATGTTTAGGTGAATCCTCTTTAAATTTCAAGGAGGATATTATAAGTGGTCCCAAACCTTTCTCATACTTAACCCCATCCTCTATAAGATTCTCCTCCTGAGCCTTATGCTCTATCCCTACCACCTTTCATGGCTCTGATATCTCAAGGTCGGATAACTCAACCCTGAGAAGCTTGACCTTAGGCTATGTAGGAACTAATACTTGACATTAGTAGTATCCTAAAGACAATATCAAAGTATGAATAACCACAAATGTCTATGTAAATCCCTCACCCTACCCCCATAGTCTCTCAACAACCTAATCGATCAACCTTAGTTTCCCATTCCCTTCATGACCCTCTAAACACTCAAAAACCATGCAATGCATTTTTAGGCATCAAAGCACCCCATGACCCACTTTAATTACATTAGACCATTTCTTAACTTCTTAACTACCAAACATAATTGAAAATAACTAATCTTAGCCATTTTGACTATATCCCCATAACCACTGATGGTCAACCCTCAACCATCGATAATTGACTTAGACCACTAGGGATTACTTGAACTCTTGCATGATCAAAGGAATCAACTGTAGTTTGATTGAAACTCATTCATTGATTACCAGCTATCTAATTTTAATCTATTTTTCATATGATCAATGTGTGATTATACTATTTGATAAACCATTTGTTAAACTCTTCATTTTAACCTTCATTTCCTTTATATTAAGAGATAAAGAGAAGATTGAAAGGATCATCAGATTTGATCATTTAGTGGCAAGAGATTATGACTCTTAGATGAATCCAAAATTTTTGCATCAAACTAGGAACTAGGTTAAAGTCTTAGTGTATTTTTTAAACTCACTATCTTGATCCAAGGTACCATTACTCTACTAACATTGCTCCAAGATCCACAACAAGCTTTCAGCCAACATGAACATTCCTTATACTATCAACACTTCAAATCTAAGTATTTATGTATGTTATCAAAATTCACTAATTAATTTTATTTGTTTCATTTCTTGCTTTATTCCTCTTTATTTCCCTATCACCTCATTTTCATGTGTTGAATTTTTGTAACTCCAAACATTTCACCTCCTACCCAAAACCACCCATAGCCTATTCCAATCACCCAAACACCCAATCCCTAAACTAATTATCTTTGATATTACCCTTTGTCTCACAAACAACATTCAATTGAAACATCACTTCTAGAACCTCTTTGTAACCTTTTCAATAAAATTCTTTCCCTAAAACCAAATCCAACAATAATCATCAATGGTCTTTCCTAACAACTAATGGACTTTTCTAACCATTGATGGTCACCTAACCATTGGTGATCATAGCAATCTAATTTGACCCATCTACCCACGCCCAAATTATACTTTCTAAAATTTTTTTATCACAAGATTTCAAGTTTTTTTAATCAAGTTTGAGTAATTTAGAATTAGTATTCAATCACTTATTACTATTTTTAATCAAAATCACTTGCTTATTTTGAAGCATTTCTTGTATTTAATTATAGTGCCATTTTTTTTTCAAGAAAGCACCTATTTTAAATTTATCATAACTTAAATTTTTAAAAGTGTGTTTGACAACCTCCAAGGAATCTTGTGATTCTTGAATCTAGCTTATGCCAAGCAATCTACCCTATTATCTCACTAATCCACCATTTTTTAGAATGCTTTCTTATCTATGTGTCATCATCCCTAGACAAAGAGGAGTATATAAAATCATATAGATTTACGCATGCACAAAACATCAAGTTTTACTAACCTTACCCTTATTTCAAGTTTTACAACTTTCTTTCTAAAGAAAATAAAGAAAAATTTTAGTGAAACATTCTGGCATTCTCGATGGGACCATTTATCTTTTTTTGGCTTCATAGCTATAGGAAATTTAAATGCATTAGAGAAGATTCAGTATTTCATTCTTTTTTGAAATATTAAATGTTCCTTATTTCCTTTCTTCCCTTACAAAATGCAAGTTCTGATTTCTTTTGCTTTCTTAGAAAAAAATAAAAATTGTCTTGTTCTGCTTTCACTTTTGAAAATAAAAAGTAATCATCCTAGGCTTAGGATTTCCATTATCATCATCATATCTAGGTGCATCATAGTTATTTTATATTCATTTTAAAAGAAACCAAAAATTTCATTTTGGATTAAAATTAACATTGCATCCATAGTTTGCTTGCGTTGATTATCTCACATAGGTTAAATTAATCATAGTCTCACTTCTCACCACATACACAAGACCAAACCACATACTCAATTAAACATAAAAACATTGACATAAGTCTTGAATAGGATTTCATCACCTAGCAGTCACCTTTCATTGCCTATCCTACTTGGATTTCACCACTAAGGGGAAAACCAACTCAGTACACTGGCTGAGTATAATCTCTAGCAACTCAGTATATTCTAGCTAAGCACCTAACACCTTTATCATTAAGGTGTGTGAAGTGAGTGGGTAGGTCCCAATATCAATCCACGTACCAAGTTCTAGTACATATATTGAGAGATTTTAATTACCTAAAACCATCCTTAGACATATTCTTTTAGTATCCACTCTACAAGCCCAAGTTGGTCTTCATAACTTCTTTAAAATTGAGGCATAATCTGAAAGAGAGATAAAAGGTACCTTATGATTTTAATTCCCTCTAGTATATGAATTATTTTCATAGAGATATTTTTATTTATTCTCTTTTGAGTTGTGAGATTGCTCTTATCTTCCTTTTCCCCTTCATTGCATGGTTCTCACTAGAAAATAACTAAGAAAGCAAGCAAATTAGGATACACTTCCCAACCACCCATCTTCCTCATCCACAGAGTACCATTCAGGTGTGGAAAGTTCACCCCACCATTATGGAAGTCCTATTATACCTCAAACAATTTTCTAAAGAGATACATATTTTTCCACCTTTCTAGATAATAACCCTATATCCCTCCAACACTACCTTGACACCATATCTCATTGTACCCCCACTTCATTTCCATCTATTGATCCACCTTATGTTATACCATCCCATCTTATGGGAAACACATCTTTTGACAAAATTTCCACCCAAATCTTCCCAAAGCATCTTTTCTACCAATAATCCCACCAATACCACCATCCAAAGACAACTCATCCAACCAACCAATACCCAAATGCCTTATATTGTAACCAATAAATTTTCTATTATAGGAGTATACGAACCTTTGGGCACCTATACTCCACTTACCATTCAAGCACCCCCTACTAGTTTTTCCACCCTTCTTCTTATTTCCAACCTATGAACCTCTACTCCATTCCAAATCTTGGTGGTCTCCATACTTTCGACCCATTCACCCATTAGTACCAAGGTTACCACCCATTTTTAACCTATCAACCCAACAATACCTCCAACCCAAACAATATCAAATCCTCAAAAAGTACCCATTTCACCCAACCCAATCTATATTCCTAACCCATAAGGGTATATGGCTCTAGCTTCCACCCAACCTCTTATATCTACTTACCCATATATGGCATCTTCTCAACCACCCATATCCACATACCAATATGTGACAACTTCCCAACCTTATACTATCTATCCATATATTTTACCTACCAAAACCTAATAAAATTTACCCTACAACTATGGAGGTTCACAACCAAAAACTGATATAGTTAATATGTTAATGGACAAGATGACAAATTTAGAGTCAACTATCTCTAGTGCCCACAACATATTATCATATGATCAAATTTGCAATGAAATAATTCATCCATCCATCCCAATATGACCATCCTCCTTAATGGTAACTTATAAATTTTCAAAGGTCTAGAGCAAGGAATATCCTTAGGAAAATCTTAGAGCATTTAGACACTCTTTTTATTTGATTGCTTATGATGATGCTCTCTTTTTTTGCACCTTTCCCATGTCCCTATCCATTTTAACATTAGATTGGTACATTTCTATTACCAAGAATTCCCTCATTTATTTTTCCCAATTATCACAAACCTTCTTAGATCATTTTTCAATAAATATATCTAAAAAAAATTTAAATCATCGACCTCTACTCTATTCAGCAATTTGAGGATGAGTCAATTGCTGATTTCATAGCCTATTGGAGAGGTTTGATAAACCAAATCTCTTTCTCTTTCCCTAACTTGAGATGATTTATCTTTTCTCTTGGGATTGAGGTAAACATATATCCTCCACTCTATAGGTTTAGACCTTCAAGACCTTTGATGAGGCTTTCACTATGGTGCAAAAATTAGAGATTAGATCCATCGATGAGGGGAAGATAAAACTAAGAAAAAAGAATTCTAGTTTCAATTCAAATGAAACTTCCTCCTCCAAAACCACCAACCACTCCAATACCAACACCAAAACTAAGGTAACCATGAATGCAATTATATTTAAAACCACCCCTCCTTTAGTTGTTAACCAATCTAACTCTTCTTATCCTTCTAGCTAGAATACCCAAAACCAAAACCGTAACAACCAAAAGAAATATACTCCACTAGGGGAATCATATGCTTATGTTTTGGAAATTTTGTTAAAATAAAATATCATACAACTTCACCCAATCAAACCCCCATAGCAATTTTATTCCTCTCATCATATACATGGTTGGTATAAGGAGAATGAATTGTGTGGTTACCACTATGTCATTGGACATGATGTGAGTAGATGCAATACCTTCAAAAGAATTATCCAAAGGTGTATTAAAAAATGGGAATTTATTCTAGATAATCCCAATTCACCCCAAAATTAGTCACTTGACATATTTATACAACAATAAATGAATAATGACAATAATAAATTGGAATTCTCTCACAACTATGAGGTCCATACTATTAATGTGGTTCTTAGTGAGCTAATTATTGAGGAAAACATTTCCAAAACAACTTATTCTTCCGTTGCACTTATTGAGGTAGTGGAGTCACCTTTTATTCCTTTGGGAATTAAAACAAAGGAAACAACTATTCCCATTTCTCCACTTATTGAGGAAATGGACCTACCAACCTCTCCTTTGGAATACATACCAAAGGAGGCAACCATTACCACCATATCTTTCTCTTACATCGTAAAGCAATCCATTATTCCTTTTGAAATAATTACTAAAGAAGAAGTCACTTTATTTACCCCTCCCATGGAAGAATCACCTTCCCAAACCTTGGAGTCATTACTTGATGAAAAGGATAAGGTAATCACTCCCCTCTCTCAACCCATGGGCTTATCCTTTGATTCCAATACTGAAGTAACTGAACCCATCTATAATCCTTTCTCTAGACTGGTTTAAAACTTGGAGTTCCTATCCCAACCCAACATGGATTGGGCCACATTTTAGCACCATATTGGGATTCCTTATCTAACCAACCAAGATTCCTCAACCATACCATTTTTAACCCAAAATTTCACTTCCACTAGTGAACCCACCATCATCCCAACCAAATCATTTAAAATCTCTACCTCTCAAACTATAGTTGAACCAACAAAACTAACTCTACCCAAAGTAACCCAAGCACCTTCTACCATCTCAATAAATCCCATTAGAAACTTAGGCATTCTCCCCACTAAAAGCCTTACTCACCCTCCATTAAATTTGGACTTAGCACCATATAGTCCACCAAAGAAACCCCACATTAATCCAACCAAGAAAGTGGAGCCATCAAGGGTCCCAAAAACTAAAACCTTACCACCCATTTCCATATTGTCTTACATTTTAGGACCACATCCTTATTCCATCCTAAGACCTCACCCTTCCATTATGAAAAATAATCTATAAAAGACAACCCACACTCAACCTCCTTTAGATATACCTCTACTTATTCTTTCTACACCTTATACCTCAAAACTTCCACTACCAAGCCTTCTATTTCTACACCTTCTACCTCCAAACTATCTACTACCAAGCCTTCTATTTCTAAACTTCTACCTCCAAACCATCTATCTCTACACTTTTTACATCCAAACCATTAACCCAAAATAAATATACTCCAAAAATCCCTACCAAAAATATTCCACCACCCAAAACTCCCATCATAAAGCCTACTCCTAATAAGGCTTTCACCCCAAAAATCAAAGCCAAAACCCCAACACCCTTACCACCTTTTCTTGGGTATTACTCAACTATCCTACAAAGACTATTACAATATTCTTGTTTGACTTTGACTCATATAAAACCATTTGACCCCCATAGTACTAAGCGATCCTGGTTTAATGATACTCTAATTTGCACTTACCATAGAACACCTAGGCATGATATGGAGAAATATAAAGCTCTCCAAGTCCTAGTCCATCAGCTATGTGTTGATGATGAACTATTATCAACATATCCTCCATTACACCCAAAATTAATCTAAAAACCACAAGCAACCACCCCAAACTTACCTACCCCCACACGCTCATCTAAGAGTGAGGAGGAACCAAAGCAATCCTCTAGCACAACTTTTCCCCAAATCCATACCATCTATGTGGTCACATAATCATAATCCAAATAAAAAGATAAAGGAAGACAAAGGTTTCCATTCAATGGATATACCCTTCTCCCACCACCTAATCACCCAACCAAATCTAAGCCTAATCCCAAGGTTTACATATGGGGTTCCTCCCATTCTAACCCTTTCAAGTCAATCCAAAGAGTAGTTATAAAGAAACTTCACCAAACACTGATGAAGATGAGTTTATATTAGGTAATCAATACCTAATCCCATCACCACTAGGTGATGATAGAGGTTTTGTATTCTATCAAGGTTCAAACAAAATATCCACAACCTCTAGTAGCCTTTGTTATATCCTACCTCAAGTAACTCCATAATTTGAAGGGTAAATTCTAATCCATTTGTTGCTTCATCTCTTAGCTATTTGATAGATGCCAAACTTTCAACCACATTCTAAAAAATATGCATATTTTAAGTGGGCTAAGTACTATGAAAAGGCCTTTGAGTCACTTAAATAGTACCTTCTTTATCCACCCATCCTCATTTCTCCCCAAGAGGATCAAATTTTTTACCTTTATGTTTCTATCACTGACCACTCCTTAGGGGCAATACTTTCACATTGAGATTAATAGCAAAAAAGTCATGTTATATACTATATAATTCAAAAACTTATATAATATGAAACTTGTTACACCCATAATAAGAAACTTTTCCTCACCTTGGTCTTTATGGCTTTCAAACCCTGACACTACCTTCTCAACCACAAGACCTATGTCATAACTAACACTAACTCACTCAAGTATATACATTTCAATCGATACCAAAACTAGTGTATGGATAAGTGGCTCATGATCTTAGCTATGTTTGACCTTGAATTCCTCTATCAAAAGTCAATTAAAGAGAAATTCATCATTGACCAATTACTTGAAGTGCCTTTAGTAGATAACCAACCTTATTTTCTTGAGTTTCCTAGTGAGTCCATTATGACTCTTTTGCAAGAGGAAGTCAACCATAAAATGACCATGTTCTTTGATGGATCAAAGTGCCAACATGGTAGGGGTACTGGTATCAATATCATCCCCCTTGATGGTAAACCCATTCCTTTATCTTTTAATCTTGATTTTGATTGTACTAATAACATGGCTCAGTATGAAGCCTTAGTGATAGGTCTCTAAACTGCATTAGCCTTAGGAGTCAAGATAATCAATATTTTTGGTGACTCCCAATTCATGGAAAATAAAATAAATGACTCTTATCAATGTATAAATGATGTCTTACAATAATATAAACATTTATTCAATGTAATCTTGGCATCATTTAAACATTACCTTATCCAAACCATTCTATGGTCTACAAATAAGTTTGATGACATAATAAAGTCCCTTACTTCCCAAATCCCATTCACACCTTCTCACTCTAAGTTATTTATCACTATCCATCATCTTATAGATCCTTCTTATACCAAATTAAACCCTCCCATTATCAATGTGGAAGAGACCCATCCTAACCTTTGGTATAAGTAGATCTTCAACTATCTTAACCTAAGCATCCTTCCCTCTAATCTTTTTAGGAATGGTCAAAAAGCATTTATTTATAGTACCTCTCATTATGCCATACTAGGGGGAATTATTTATAAACATGGCTTTGATGGTCTCATTTTTTGTTGCCTACATAATCATGATATTAGAGAATTGCATGATGGGATTTATGGTGGACACTTTAGTGGCCTAGTTATTTCTAAACGTATCCTTCACTTAGCTACTATTGGCCCACCCTTAGCTAGGACTAATGTGATTACATGAAGAAGTGTGTTAAATCTTAACAACATGTGAATTTACATCATGTACATAACCATAGTCTCTACGTATCTATGGATTGTTGGCCTTTCTTGCAATGGGGACTAGATATTATTAGTAAAATTAACCCCCATTATTTGTAATGGCATGATTCTATCATCACTGTGATAGAATATTTCACCAAATGGGTGGAGTATTTTCCTCTCATTTTAACCAAAGACAAAAATATTATCAATTTCATTAACCATAATATTATCTATCATTTTGGTGTTCCTCACAAGATAATCACCAATAATTGTAAATCTTTTCAAAATCAAAAAATCAAAGGTCTATGTGACACATTTTGCATTAAGATAAGTTTATCCTTGCCTTATCATCCAAAATCTAATGGATAGGCTAAATCTTCTAAAAAAACCCTTAACAACATGCTAACTAAAATGGTAAGTACATCCAATTGAGATCAACATTTACACATCCCTTTTGCCCTATGCAAATGTCATACTAAGATTCACACACCTACAGGTGATACCCCTTTCTATATTATCTTTGGAGAATAGGTTGTCTTGATTCTCAAATTCCAAATTCCCTTTCTTCACATATCCCTACATGATATCATTTCTGATGGTCATTATCATCAGGAATGTTTAACTTAACTTGAGCCACTTGATGACCATCATTTACTTGTACTCAACCATATTTATATCTACCAATAATGAATCAAGCATGCCTATAATAAAAACCTAAGAGAACAAGAATCCAACATCAGATACTTCATCTTAACAGAGAATCAACATGTGACCAATATGGATAAAATTAATTAGGACAAGTTTGATTTCAATTCGATTGAACCTTATATCATAATGCACAAGTATGGATCTAGAACATACCAATTATCTTCTCTTGAATGGAAATCAAAACTTGAGCCTCTCAATGCTTTGCATCTATGTATTTTCTTTTGTTAAACTAGTTTAGACTCATCTTTTATTTAATTTAAGATCCCCCTTTATATCATGATATTTCCCCCTTCATCCCCTTACTTTTAAGAACTACTAATTAAATCATAGAATCATGTGATTTTCCATCATAGTTGTAGCCTTAATCATAAACATGGGTACCATGGCTCTACCCATGGCATGATTCTCATGGACAGTTTTTGTCCCTAATAAGATGGAATCCCATGGTCATTTTCCTTCAAAGAATACTATCACCCACTATTTTAACCTTCTTTTACTTTAGTTTTACCTTCACAAAGGTAATCCTTTAAGCCTATATAATCTAGCCTATGTCATCAAAATTAAAAGAATTAAAAATCATATATCTTATGGGTCATATCTAACATTATCAAATTTCTCCCTTGAAGGACAGTTACCAAAACCAATAAAAATTCCTCAATACAAGGTAGGCTACTCCCTTGAAGTATAGCTATCAAAAGGCCTAAAACAAATCTCAAATACTTAGACCATCCATTGAAGGATGGCTATGTAAAAGCATTTATCAAAATCAATCAATTTTTTGGAGTCTTCACATATTTATCATCTTCCCTAAAACCTCTCAAAGAAATAGAAAAATATCAAAAGACCCATTATTTAGAAGCCACAATCAGATTTCATATGTAAACTTCCCACATCAATCAATCTATGCCATATATGACATAGATTTATTTATATTAGTTCTTTGGAAACCCATTGAAGAGGCAATCTAGTCTCATAATAAGGTTAATTTAGCATCAATTTCCCCTTTATATCCTCTATAAACAATGGAATTTGAGATTACTTGACACTGTGTGATCAAGAAACTTCTTATCCAATGAATGGTGATGCAAAGCATGTGAAGGGCTTATGTTCGTAATATGATCTTAGCTTCCTTTTCTTTTTGGTCCTTGCCAATGAAAGAGCATTATGTCTCCTTGTTTTCTCATACTTACTTATTGCCACATTCATTAAGATGTTTGTCTTTCAATTATTCTATCTTTTCTTATCTTTTCTCGCATCTAGTTTTGTTGTCCAAACTTAATATATGTGTTTTAATATTAACTCATATTCATCTAATTAAATGTAATTCATTAAAAACATTTAAATGACAAACATGTGTTTTCTTTTTTCATTGCCTTCTTACCTTATTCGTTTAAATTTTTTTAATCATAAAACCATTTTAATGAATTAACATCTCATAAATCAAACATCACTTCACCCTTATAACCAATCACATCAAATAATCACAACCATTTTTCACATCTATAACCCTTTCATCATTTATTTTATATGTAAATGAGAAATCCACATATGATATCCATCACATGTCTATCCATATAAGGAAGCATATATTTATTAATTCAAATCATCTACATTTCTAACAAAACATACATCTATTCATGAGAGAAGAGCTAATCATAACATAAAAATCATAATCCTATCATAAATAACATCATCACATCATGAACATAAATTAAATCATAAATAACCAATAACCATAAGCCACATCCACAACCATGATCACATCATGAGATCATAATATAAATAATCATATATATAACATAAATATCCATGTCTCTCACAAAGGAATGTAAATCCCATTTCATCAGCTCATAGGATGGTATCCAAATCATATCAAATATCAAAATAAGCATCTCACATAAGTCTAAGATGGAGGAGCACTAATGCTCCCTAAATCCTATCTATCTCATAGCCCTATATGTGCACCTACAAATGTTTCCCACTAACCCAATGTCACACTACTAACTCCATTAGTAACCAATTCTCTATACTCATCATATCAGGGCTCACTAGAATCTATCTAAAGACCAATACCTCATAATATCTAAGCTCTTTATTTGTGTCCACATACCTCTCCATAGAAATGGTCTTTGATGGTCCTATAGGTGTTGGTGCCCACCCTCCTACCTATATCAAAGCATCTCTCTCTTATGTTACCAAGGCTAGTTTTATTCTAGCCTGATCCCTCTCCTACGTAATATTAGCCACTTGGCCCTATGCCATATCTTTATCTAGGGTCACTATTACTAAAGTTACATGTGTTACAACTAGATCTACCCTCACTTGATCTCTCTCTATAATGAGTGCTTACCTATTAGGGGTATCCACATCCATCTAATCCTCACCCCCTCCACCATGTCTACATCAGGATCCTATTGTACACCATCTCCCCCAAACACTACTAGTGCACAATGTGCCTAAAACCATACAAGGTAATTCAACCTAAACCTTGCATCATCAATAACTATTGCCATTGTTATCTCCTCATGATCAATCTCTATCTCCTTAGGCTATGGTGAAGGTAGTTATTCCTCATCATCCTCTCTCTTATACCTCAAAAAATCACCTGGGACACCCTGCACAAGCTTAAACTTTTTCCTTACCCTATTAAATGGGATGAGCTCTACCTCATGGTCTCATGTCCCATGAATCCACTTGTAGCTCTATAGTGATAAATTCTAATTTATATTGATCACCCAAGTTGGGAATCTAATATAAAACCTCTAGATGACCTCTTCATCAACTACTGCCTCTAACCTATATCTATACCACTCCATGTCTTGTGCTACTCCCCTTGGTGCTATTAATGTGTAATCACCTTTCCATCTTATAAATCCCACTCTAAAGTCCATATAGGTCCATGTGTGCCATGGGAATCTACCTATTCATATAACTTTGATGTGCTCAAATGCCCAATGGTGAAAAATAAAGTTAATGTTGATACCATAATGCCTATGTACTTTGTATCCCTAGAGATCTTGGTAAATCTATAATAGTAATACCAAGGCCCAAGCATACACTGTCCAGTCCATCAACAGGCTTACAAAAATGCCTAATAATGTAAAAGGAAATATACCACTATTATATTTTGGTAGTGCATATCAAGTCATGACTATCATCATAATTATGATAAGTCATCTCCCTCCCCAGTCCATGTGGTAAATTGGTGCATAGTGGATTCTTATAACATGCTACCTCACATGAATAAAGTCATATCTAAACAAATAATCTGTATACTAATCTCTCTCTTTAGCACCAATATGCTCTATTATCTCACCCAATATTGGTAGCCATAAAATCCAATAAATATCCTCTAGTAGGATGACAATCTCTCTAGTAAGAAGAAAGAAAGTGTTGATAGTCAGGTCTCATATCTTAATGAGGGCCACCAACATAGCCATGTGATGATAATACTTCATGCCTCCTAGGCCCACTATTTTCATGTGTTCCTACTCCTACTCTATCATTAATTAATGTACATCATTCAAGAGCTAAGGCATTCAATCTAACATTTATATCTACTCCCTCACATATAAAGTTAGATGTATACCTTAATTTAACTTACCTATTAAACATTGCCTATATATTCTACCTATTAACCCTCACCCCCACCTTAAACTTTTTACCTAACATTAACTAAATCCTACCTAAACCACATCTTATCTTTAGACCTATCCTACCTTACTTCCTTTACGTAATTACTATCCTTCACCCATTCCTAACCCTTACCTTCTCTATCAAATTCTATTCATAACTCTTACCTTCAAACATAATTAAACTAACCTTTAAACCTTACACTCACCTTATGCTAAGCCACCAATAGCTCCTTAAGGAACCATCACCTATCAACCTTGACCATTGATGGTTTGGTGGTGGACCACTAATAGTTTACATACTAACCTTATATCAATTGGTGATGGTTGATAGTGATCACCGATTGTCATTATGTGGTGACCACCAAGTACCTATAGATTTCTCCCACTCAACCTTCACACCACTCAATTAAATACTTAAATTCCTACATAAACATTCTTTCCCCCTCTAATACCTCCATTACCTCATCCTATTTCACCCCCTATACAAATTTCATTACCAAAAACTAAAATCCTACAATTTTCAACACCCAACCCACTAACACAAAAACCAAAAAACAAGAAATAAAAACTACAAATTCAAGGCACTCCATACCTCATTTCACCTTCTCTATCATGATGGATCCATCAGAACCACCATCAACACTTAGCCCCATGCTCTACCTTTCCCTCACTACATCTTGATTGAATCTCCTCTACCCTAGCCCACTTTAATCTCAATCCACCTCATGGTACAACCTTGATCAAACCTCTACCTCCCATGTCAAATCTCAAATAGTTTTCACTCACTCAACTTATAAATAACCAAATCATCATCATTTTCACATAGGAAAAATATGGAGAGCATCGCTAGTCAAATTCCAAATGGGCAAATAACAACCACATAAAAAATTATATAGTCACTTTTCTAAGGGTTTCATTTTGACTGTTGATGTTCACTACATGACCACAACCATCGAAGATCTAACCTAACTATCGATAGTTGACCCCTCTAGTGTTATCCCATCCTATCATATCTTTTTCCAAAGGACCACCGTACCACAAACATGAACCCATTGGAGAGAAATTCATTCTCCACCAACCAACCAAATAAATAACATTGTCTTAGTTATTTTGTCCCACCATTCACACTTTTTACAAAAACCTTGCCTTGGTCACTTTGATCACATTAATTACCTTACCATATTTGATGAACTTGCACTAATTTTACACACCAATCATTTAGGTGCCTCAAAGCATGACCCTTTATGGTCCATATACCTATGGCCATTTTATCTTCTCAAAATCACATCCTACCTCAAATACCTATGAATACATAAGCCTTACCTAAGAGACTTGAAATTATAAGAGTTACCCATATCAGCTATACCTAATGTTATGGATTGGTTACCTTATCACCTATCCTTTTAGTCCAACCTTATTGTACCACCTACCTTAACTATGGAAACCTATTTTATGTGTGATCTATGATATCACACTCATTCACATTTTGTGCACCTATAGGCATTTTAATGCCCACCCAACCAACTTTAAAAAATCCCTAATCCACTTGTCAAACCCACCACTTACTCTATTTCACCTCATCAATTCCTATTTTGAGGGGGAACACCTCCTCCCATACTAGAGGTATCCAAAATTATACAAACTTATCTATTTTTGTTTTATAACTTGATGATACAAACTACCAAACAAAAAGGGGGAAAAGGTAGACACTCAAAAAATACATAATGAATTTCTAGTCATCGAAACACCCCATGACCTCCTTTAATTACCTTAGACACATTTCTTAACTTCTTAAGCACAAAAAATAAGTGAAAATGACTAATCTTAGCCATTATGCCTATGTTTCCATAACCATTGATGGTCAACCCTCAACCACTAATAGTTGACTCAGACCACCAGTGATTACTTGAACTCTTATATCATCAAAGGAATCAACTACAATTCAACTATAACTCACTCATTGATTACCAACTATGAAATTTTAGTTTATTTTTTACATGATCAATATGTGATTAGACTATTTGATAAACCATTTATTAAACTCTTCAAATTAACCTCCCTTTCCTGTATATTAAGAGATGAATATAAGGTTGACAAGATCATCATATTTGATCATTTAGTGGAAAGAGATTATAACTCTCAAATGAATCCAAAAGCTTTCTAGTGAACAAGGAACTAGGTCAGAGGCTTAGGGTGTTTTTGCAACTCACTATCTTGAGCTAAGGTACCATTATTCTACTGATATTGCTCTAGGATACATAACAAACTTTCATCCAACACCATCATTCCTCAGACCAGTAACACCTCAAAGCTAAGTATCTATATTTTTTTTATCAAAATTTAGTAATTAGCTTTATTTGTTTCATTACTTGTGTCATTACTCTTTATTTCCCTTTCACCTCACTTTCTTATGTTTAAGTTATATAACTCTAAACATTTCACCTCCTACCTAAAACCACTCATATCTTATAGTAATAACCTAAACACCCAATCCCTAAACTAGATACCTCTGATGATTACCTTATATTTTGTAAACAACATTCAACCCAAACATCACTTTCAGAAAATGTATTCAATATTTTCAATAGAATTCTTTCCCCAAAACCTAATCCAATAATAACTATCGATAGTCTTTCCTAATAGCTTCAATGCTAACCGTTGATGGTTGAAAACCTTCAATGGTAACCTAACTTCCAATGGTCATACCTAGATCACTAAAGATCACTAAGTGTTATTTTATAATAATAAGCTAATTTAACCCATATACCCATACCCAAATTGCACCTTCTGAATTTTTGTTTATCATAAGAATTTAACATATTTTCTAAATCAAGTTTGAGTAATCTAGAATTAGTATTTAATCATTTATTACTATTTTTAATCAAAATCAATTGCTTATTTTCAAGAATTTATTTTATTCAATTTCAATACCTTTTGTTATTTCAATCAAGCACATATTTTTAATTTATCAAAACTTAAGTGTTTTTAAAATCATGGATTGACAACATCCAAGGAAGCTTGTGCTTCTTGGATCTAGCTTACACTAGGTAATCCACCCTACTATCTCACTAATCCACCATTTTATGGATTTATTTATTATCTATAGGTCATCCTCCCTAGATAAAGAGGAATATCCATAATCATATGTATTCATGTGTGCACAACACATCAAGTTCTACTAATCGTATCCTTATTTCAAGTTTTACAACTTTATTTCTAAGGAAAATAAAAAATATGGTGTTAATTTTATGGATATGATATTCTAACCCCTTTTATGTTCTTTCTAGTCTATTTTGAATAATTTATGATTTATGTACTTTTAGTTTTAAAGTGTTTCAAAATCTTTGTGTGTTAATCACTATAAATATTGGGGTGTTTGAGAAGGACATGAAAGTGAAATATCCATGTTTGTGTCCCTTTAAATATTTTCCACTAAGTGGTTAAATTTTTGTGCAAAAATTGTACCAGGAACATAGTGGTATAAATGTGACTTGGCACATTTCATTTCTCTAAGAATCAACATTACCTGAACTAGAAACACTTTTTTTTTCCTTACCTTGCTTTCCCTTTTTATGTTTATTTTAAAAACCAAACTTTTCCCCTTATTTTATAAATCAATAAGGTTTGGATTAGTATAAAAATTTATTAATGGTTTCTCTAAATGGTAATGAATTTCAAGTGTAACTACACACATCTTGAGGCTTTAGTGGAAATAAATGTTGCTCTCTAACTAAAACAAGGTTAAACTAACCAATCATTGGACTAAAATAACATTGTTCATTAAATTAATGAGGGGATATATTTTTTCCATACATTATTCCCACTCTTCCCCTCTAAAACACTCAAACTCATGAGTTCCTTTAGAACCAAGAATATCAGACCCAATAACACATAACTTTTTATATTCATACTTTTTCCTTCATCACTTAATCAAATCAAGGATACAAATCATAAGAAAGGTATACTAAGTTTAAATATCAATTTAAATCATTCATTTTAGTGAGGGTCTATTTTTAATTAATCACATCTAAGTTTCTCTCTTAAGATTTGGAAAAAATATAATCTTTATTATAAGATGGAGAAATATTAGATGTTTGGTTATAGTTTTGAGGGTTTTCATTAGAACCATCCTTTGAAAATATACTAATTTGACTAAAATATTGATAATAAAGTAATAATGGTTATTGGTAAATCTTAACCATCTCATAATCAATTCATTTATAATATTTTTCATCATAATAAGTTTTATTAGCATTACAAGCCTATGGGTTTTCACTATCATCATCGATCAAAGGAATAGACCTATCTCTTGGTATAAATTATGAAGAAAGATACTATAGGATATAATGTGATAGTTTATTTTTATTACAAGTTTTATAAATATAATTGGGTTAACCATTACTAGATTCAATAATCATGACTTGCATGTTAGGATGCATCTTTTTAAACTCATAGAAAAGAGTGATATTAAAAAAAGTGGTAGCAAGAATAGCAAATTATGTTTTAGGATTTGATAGTTATGTATCCTATGTATTAGAATTAGCTTAGTGTTTTTAATAATCACCATCATGAATAAAATCTAGTAATTGACTATTAAATTAAGTTATTACTATCATTCTATCAATATAAGGAAAACCTAGGAGTAGATTATAAGAAAGTGGATGGTCAATAACTATAATCTGAGTGAAAATGGTTTTGGGTCCTATAGTGAGAGGAATACAAATTAAGCCAATAGGATTTTGTTTATTGTTATCAAATCCACAATAATTAAGTCTAGTTTTTCTAATATATTTTTCTTATTTTTTTTTTTTTTGATAAGATAAATTAGTTCCAAAGCCTTATACAAAGGACTATAAAAATATATATATTATAGATCATGAGAGATGCCTCTACTAGTGGCATGAAAACCAATACACAAATATTAATAATTGACTATGGCCCTAATAAACAACCAAGAATAGGAAAAAACCAATCACTTACTATAAACATATAATTAGAAAACTTTTTCAATCCAACAAAAATCAACTTCACTTCATAAAATCTTCAACCATAAGTCATCAAGATCTAAGATAAAACCAAGGTAAAACTAGTTCCAATAAAATAAATTATCAAAAAATAACATAAAATAATAGCTAACACCTAGTGTTACTTAAATTTGATTTTCCTAATATTAAAGGGTTATTTTTATTTGAGATATGCTAGGATAAAAAGAGCATTACTATACTTAAAAATATTAAGATAATATTTTGAAGTCTCAATATTTTGTGGATATTTAGCCACATTATTATTGTAATCAATCTAACCATACTCATAAAAATATTGTTATGAGGCTATGCAATAAACTATTTTTCATAGTCATTTTATGAATCAAACTCCCCTATAATTATAGGATGGATTATTTATTTATCATAAAATTTAGGTAAAACAACCAAAATTATATAAAATTCACGTTGATCCTCTAAAGGATGTATTTTTTGTTGACCTAGAATATCATCTTTAAATTATTCCATCTTGAACTCTAGTTATTCAACAAACACTATGTGACTATAATCAATAATTAAATGCCCATTAGTAATATTATATTTTATAAAAATTTTGAAACTACCATTTCATGAATTCCTATTTAAGTGGCCTAATTGTTGATAGTCATATCATGACATGCTTAAATTTTCATAATCTAGTTTTTGAGCCCAATAACCATAACTTGTGTGTTTTTTTGGACTTTACCCTTCACACCCATCAATATGTATAATATATCTTTCCTCTTATTGGTTCCATGTTTTGAGTTTTCCTCAATATTCTTGTCCATGTATAGGAACTTTCCCATGCTTTCCCCCTTTTTTTGAGAAATTTATCTCCCAAAACTCAATAGGGAGAGTATAAAGGTTAAATCAAACAAGTATAATGTCTATGTTTTCTATAATTGGATGGAAACCTTTTGACTAAGGATTACCATTTATCCCAAAAATTCAATAGGGAGAGTATAAATGTTGAACCAAACAAGTATAATGTCTATGTTTTTTAAATTAGATGAAAATCTTTTGACCAAGGATTACCATTTGTCCCAAAAACTAGTTTGCAATGTATTTCAAAACATAGTTCCTATCCTCAAGGTAAAAAATGTAATAGTAAATAAATATATTTAAATAAAACTTACAAGGAAATATTCACTTTTCTAAGGTCCTTGACAAGTTTCCTTAACTATTTGATACTTGGTCGTATTCCTCTTAGCTTTCATATAACTATATTAATTTCATATTCTTATAGATCTAGTTCATAGTCCTCATATCATATATAAATATTTGTGTACAAATAATCATGCTTAGTCATATTCTACAAATAATCCATTGATATTATATCTATAACCTCATCAACTTCTTCCTCTTCGTAACCGCTATTCCTCCTCTCCTTAATAAAAAATGTTACCCTTAATTTCCTTCCCATTTCCATCTTCAAGCTTCCCTCTAAATTATTATGCCACTTTATTTTTTCCATCATGTTGTAAAAATTCCACCAAAAATTTTCCTAACTCTATATGTCTACCTTATCACCACCAAAAAGTAACCAGAATACTACCATTGTTCTCATGTTTGCCAATATTTTTCCTTGTGTCTACAATACTCTCATTATGGTATTTACACCCAAAAACAAATTCAATTTTTCTCCCTTGTTGAGGGTTCAAAATTTTCCTCCATTATATATTTTTGGTAATTTAACTAACCACATTGAAGTGACATTAATGCTTGAACCTTCATCCATAGACTTTCCTTAGTTTCACATTATTGAACTTCTAGTAATAAAATGAGGTGGGTCATCATCACAGAGAATTTTTTCATTTATCATATTATACTTTAAAACATGATAGATGTTTTAGTAATTCATTTAATATGGGATATGGTTTTAATGGCATGAGTTTTGGTAGGTTATGTAACTTAAAGAGGTTGAATACATGTTTTAGCTTTATTCATTGAAGGTATTTATTTTATTTATTGATTTTTTTATATGATAATTTATAGATAATAGGGTGATTGTATCATGAATTCCATTCAAGAAATACTTAAAGTAATATTTTTTATTTGTTATAGTAAATTCCATTAGGTTTATTTTTTATAAGAACCACAACATTTTTTTCTTAAAAAATACGGTTTTCTTTATGAGAATTTTTGATTAGAGGAGGTTAAACATTAAGTTTAGGGTTCATTGGTAGATAAAAATCATAGTATGGTATATAAAAAGTTTTATTATAAGTTCTTATATATTTAATAATCATCTCATCTTTATAAAGATTCATATGCTTGCTCGCGATATCTTTATGAGTAGGCTTACATTAGTAGTTAATATTTTCCAAATTAATATATTGATAATTGAGATTATTTTGGTCATAATTTACATCAATAGATCCTAAAAAAATTCATATGAGAACTTTTGGAATTACAATATTATTGAGGTTTGTTGTGATATTTTTGATGTTGAGATTTATTTTAGTGATGTGATTAGTTACATTAATTTTATTGAGATTTAAAGTATTTAAAGTAGTAATTATAAGGTAATTCAAATAGATATATATGGTTGAAGTTTTTACCAAGCATAAGGTCATAATTAAGTTTTTGAAGTTCATAAAAACATTCATGAGATTCATCTACTATATCACGGAACCATGAAAACATTTTATAAGTATACCATTGCATAAAATGCTTGGATTGGTTAAAATTTAAAAGCCTAAAAGGAGGCATGATTTTAATGTGCTATTAAAGTCTATAAATGTTGATTGTTTAGTTGGAACATCAACTTAGGAATCTTTAGGATTCACCCAACTACTCCTAAAATAATATGGAATCTCCCTAAGTTTCATATCACCAAGTCCTTGTATTACTGAGTAACCTAGTGGTTGATGTGTATCTATTCCATTTCAAAGGGAATTTATGGAATACATTTAGATAAATTATCTAATCTATTGGTCTTACAATATTTATTATCTAATAAATAAACAAATATGGTTTTATAATGAAATATAGTTGATTTAATCATTATTTAATGCATACATAGATTGAATAGTGTTTTAACAATAATGAAAAGGGTTTGAAATAAATATAAAGATTATAAACATGAATTTAAATTTCACATCTATCCTACCTAATCCAATATATTTATTAAATATAGCAAAAGAGGAGGGGAAAAGAAAGATGTAATATTATTATGAAGTGAAGATAAATATGATCTAATCAATTATATGGCATCCATGAAATCAATATTTTGTCTGACCAGTATACACACAATAATGAACAAATATGATGGAAGATTTTGAGGTGTTTAGATATGAATAGATATTAATAAATATCCATATACATGTGAAGATAATGAAAAACAATCCTAAAAAAAATTTAATTTATTTATATTTCCTTGAAAAATAATGTTTGGATCCACCATAATCAAGGTGAGTATATAAAGTGCTTGATAACAACATATCTCATAAGAAAAACTAACTAATATAGTAATAAATTTTAGGAAATAAGTGTCTGGTCCTCTACTCTAATGTCTAATAATAATGAACCAACACCTAACTTATTCTTATTATTGACCTTATATATATTTAAATCTAATTTCACCCACTCACCAGGTGGTTTAAACATTAAATAATAGGCACCAACCAATGCACAAATTCAATGTGTGTTCATCTTTAAGATATCAACACCTCTTTTGAACACACCCTTTTCTATTATATTTGAAACATAAAAGTATTATAATATTTACTTATTTAAATTCACACATATTCAAGTTATATATTTCTCCTATTGATGAGTTATCATTTTATTAAATAATGAAACCAACATTATCTTCAAGTCTCAAACCTCCTCATAATTAACAATATAATTTATTATGATGGTCACACCTAATTAAGGAATTTATTTATATTTTTAGTATATTATCTCATTTTATCCAAATGTGCATATTATTAACTGAATTGGTCCATTATTTGACTTGCTTAGAAATACACATCTTACTATCTCTCTTGTCCTAGATGAAAATATATTCCATGATTACTTATATCTGAGTAGACTCATAAACCAATTTATAGATATTGAAATCCTAGATAATAAATATGGCCTAGGGGTACTACTACATGTAAATTTTATTTTAAAATTAATCTTTACTAAAGGTCACAAGTTCTTGAATTTTATTTGAATTAGGGTGCATCAAGATCTTGATAAGTGGTGATATCTTGCTCACCCAGATTTTTACAAGTCCTCACTCAATGTTGAATGTCATAACTACCATAGATTTCTTAGAATATGTCATGTGGCATCATCTTAGAGACTCACTTGATCTATAATCTACCTTACTACTCTTCTTAAATTAGGGGTGTAGAGAAGTGGGATGATGCCATGTGGCATCATCTAGTTTACCCAAATAATCTACTAATTAATCACCTTGTACTAGCCATATTAGGGGCTTGATGAAATATGATTATGCCATGTGGTGTCATCATAGGGTCCCAAAAGATGTTTGGGGAGATATTTATCCTAATTTACATGAATAATAAGAGACCCAAAACCTTGATAGGTGATAGGTTCTTGGATAACCCAGGTTGTAAACAAAAGAAATAGGTGGCATAATTTGAATAAAATAATCATTAGGATTCAAATTTATCAATTTTAAGTAGGAATGGATAATTATATAAGTATTAGAAAAATATGATAGAGCTTGTACATTTAACAATTAAAAAATATATTTTTGTCAAATATATAATTAGTCTATTTAAAAAATGAATGATTAGGTATTAAGATCAAATAACATATAAATGTAATTAATTTTATGCCTTTTAAAAATGAAATGAAATATATCAATAGCGTACTTGAAACCAAGAAGTTTAGTAAATTTTTTTTATGATAACACAAATTAATAACATAAGGGTTTCCCTACTGATATTGAAAAAAATATAATTCATACTTGATTTTAACTCATCTACTATGGCTCTTGATTACAAAAATTATTATTATATTTAACCTTTCCTCTTCAAACAAGTCAATTAGGTTATCCACCTTTAGGTTATCTATAATCAGACCTAAATTAGAATACTTAAGAAAATTTAGATAGTTTTATCCAAATGGGAAATCATACTAGCTTCATGATAGTCCCAACAGGCTAGACAACTATCAACTTTAAGCTTATAATGCTAATATTGATTCCAACATGTCATCTAGTTGGTAGGTCATGCAACACAGTATCCATTCACTCAACTAGGGAATAATGTAGTGTCCACTTGGGTTGATGATCTATATGATCCAGTTCTCAATCATTTGGGACCTTTCTTGAGAATTGAAAACATATGGACCATACTAGGGAGTGAAGAAATAGGAATGCCATGATATTTTACATATGAGATATTATAAATATATTTAAATAATATGAACTATCCTAAGGTATGAGAAAATGATATTACACCATGTGGCATTATCTCACACATATAGATAGTTTATGGTATATTAAAGAAACTAAGGGGACCCATAGAAGTGGGGAAATAGGATTGAGCTAAGTGTCATCATCCCAAGCACCTAGAATATCCAATTAAAATAACTAATTATCTAAGAGGCCTTGGGAAATAAATGAGTGATAAGTGATCACTCCTCACTTTCTTCAAGAATCAAGGGGAAGAGAGGTGAGTGTTGGTCTAGAAAAAGGAGATTAACAATTATATTTTTGAATTCAAACTTTAAGAAAAATATTCCTTGTCTAACTTAAAATCCATCTAGTCTATTTTTGTAAAGAGACTAAGTCAAAGAAAAAAACATATAATGACATGGTCAATTAACCATGAAATGTTGAAAAAATGGAAAAAAATTCTAAGGAAAGAATGAAAACACTCTCAAATATTTAGATTATCTACACAAATTTGAGTTGAAATGATTTGTAAATGGAAATTTCAATGCAACTAAAAACACAATACAAAATAGACTAGACTTATCAAATTTTAGGCAAGATCAAATAGTTGTATTAATACAAACTTAATTGTTAAAACCATTTCAAGTTTAGAATTAGTTCACATAATAAATACAATATAATAACAAGGTTTAAACTTTTCAATGACCTTTTTCAATCAAACAATGAATAACAATAGACCCAAACTTGATTAGACAAAAAGACTAGACTCTAAAGAAAAAAGAGGTTCCATGATTTTAGTGATGAAATTAGGGCATGTTGTGCATGAAAAAATAAATGGGGGTTCTACTAAAAAAATAATATTGACTATTTTGATTAAAATAAACAATAAAAATATCCTAAATATTTTGGTTAAAATAGTGCATAAAACAAGAATAAATCTAATAAGAGAGAATATGGGAGTAGTCAAGGGACCAAATATAGTATCCTTATTGACCTATTTCATGAAAAAAATATTAAATTTAACATTTAATGGGATATATAAGGATTAATTTATATGTTTACAACCATTAGGATAGTGAGGCCTAATTTGGAGATGTTTGCTTGGACATTACTTTGTTTCTAGCAAGGTGTCTATAACCTTGATGGAGTTGCCTTTGATCCCACATAAGACCTTGATATACTACTCACCAAACATCCATATCCCTAGAAAAGGTTTCTTAAATCACCTAGGAATAATTAATCTTATATTAATTTTATTTCTTGTTTTTTTTTTTCTCTTTCCTCTTTTTTATACCTCAATTCAAGGCTAGGGACCACCATGGAAAATGAAAGGTATAAATATAGATTTTTCACCCTAGATCTTCATCATAATAGGTTCACCCAATAATATTCAAAACCCATTAAATATGTGAAATGGTTTCTTGGTTTGAATAGCATACCTTTAGTAACCAACTAGTATTACCCAAACTTACCCAAACAAGAATAATTCCATGACACATATAATAGTATCAACCTTTAATACTGGTCCTATAAGATGATTTAAGGGAAAAAAAAAGTCAAGAAGTACCCTTGTACTAAATAACACTTCTTTTACCTACTTATAAGGATTTCACTTTATCACTTTCATTGACTAAAGTAAAACCATAAGGTAAAATAGTGGGTAATAGACCTAATAAGGAAAATAAGGAAATAAACCTAAACTAAACAAAATAAATAGAAAAGTAAAACAAACAAGGAAAGGAAAGATGGAAAAATAAATAAAAAATATTTACATAGTCATTCTAAGTTATCTCAAACTTTGAAGTAGGGGTTGAATATATTTTCTTTGATAAGTAATAAGATCTCCTAACTAGCTAGACAAATGAAATAGAACATATTATTATTCAAGGTTTTGGGAAGTTTTTTAGGAATCCTACCAAGGTAGGACATGTACTTACATCAATGTTTTCCATTAAATTTAAAAACACTATCCAAAATAACCTTATTAAAAATGTTATCATGAAAGTTAATCAGATTTATTTAATAAAACTCAACCATGTACTTACATTCCATTAGAAACAAACACCTAGGATAGAGTTTAGGAAATAACCCCACCCAAATATTAAATTGTGGTGAGGAATAAGGGTGGGTATCAATACATACCAAAGTAGATTGTACACCAAACTTGGTATAGATAGTTTTTATATGACAACCTAGTGTTGAATCAAATATTGGTTGCTCTTCAATTAACATCGACACTTTATTAGTATCCATATTATAGTTTTCATCAACTAGAAGATGTGGAATTAGTTCTTCCCAAGTCAAGGAACTTTTGTATTATCATCAATGGTTGAAGTATATGGAGAGCTAGATTGGATAAGGTCATTGTTATATTAAACTCTCATTGACTTCGTACTTCATTCAAGATACTTTACTCATGGATACTCATGTCTTAATTAACTATTTTACTTTTTAATATAATCTAATGGTTGTTATAGTCCCATTATATATGGCGATTCAAATAATCTATGTATTTATATGAGAATATAACTAACTTATTATCTTTTACCTCTTTCATCTCTAATGAAGGGATGGGGATCAATTGGCTACCACCAAACTATGGATCTTCTAGAGCTAGCTTGACAAATATAAGATAAAAAGCATATGACATGGATATTTTAGATGCATGGTATACATATTATTCAACCATTTGATTAAAATCTTCTATTCAATCTTTAGTTTGATTTTAAGAACATCTGATTCTTATTTTGTACACACATCTCTTTTATATGTGGATCTTCATAAGGGAACTCACCTGAAATGATTATTATCTCTTCATCATCAGACTCATCTTCACCACTAAAGTTAGGGACTAGATATTTCCTTTTTAATGGAACATTCTTGTTTAACATGACTATTTAAAGATTTATCCCATTTCTACATCAAAATAGTCCAATTTTTAAGCCTAGAAATATAGTCTCATAAGTCATCCCATGGATTTCTTGTGTAACACCTCATGTGACAAATGACACTTGATCATTAAAACAACCAAAATATTCTTGATTACTAACATAAGGTAAAATAACTTGATGATTAAATTTTGAATAATCATAATTATTTAGCTTTGAATCCATAATAGGTTTCTCATCATCACATAGATATTAGATTGGTTGTAAGTTGAGACAAGGATATATTATAATGCACATATTGGTTTATAGGCTAACATATGGGTAGATAAGTCTGAGTATCTTGGTTGTGGACACCTTACTATTCTAATGAGAAAATCTATTCAACACCATAATTATGTGGCATCATTTTCTATTTAATACTAAACACCTATTTATAAGTAGATGTTAATGATGTGAATGAAAATTGAATCCTCTAAATAAGAATAATAGTTAGGGGATCTAGTTTTCTCAAATAAATATTAATGTCCACTAGCTATGTTTTAAGGAATGGGTCTTTTAAACTCTTATACAGGTTGTGAAAAATGACTATTGAATGAACTTATGAGTTTGTTAATATCCTTATAGGTTATGGAAAATAGTACAAGGTATCAAGCTTAATAATCATGTTAAAATGTTTAACAAACATATTTTCAAAGATAGTCCACGAATTGATGCATCCATTTAGTATAACTATGCACTAATGGTAATCATCTTCATCCGTGGAATAGGGAAATAGGCAAAAAACCACATCGTAATGTAGGATTTGTATTTAAATGTCAACTTTTTTAAATGCCTATATGTTCCCTTTAGCTATTTATGTAACACCATGGGTAAATTTTAAACAAAAATTTATTATGATTCTTAGGCAAGTAATGTGCATAATTTTAAATGTTCATACAGTGAAAATTTCCACCTAGCCAGGCCAAGACCATAGGTGGGTTTAAAGGTAATAAATAGGATAAAAAATAGTCACAAACATTAAATATTATATAGTTTACACATCCATCTTTTACCAATTTTTTTGTGTTGTTCAGACATATAATAGGGTTGGAAAGACATAAAATATGGTCAAAGACCAAAAATTGATAAAGTTGGAAATACTCTAGTTTAGACACTCCTTATATCACCAATCTATTGATGGGTTGTTTGATAGACCAATTTAGGTAGGATTAGGATTCAACCAACCTATATTAAAAGGATATGTAATCTCACCAATGTCTATATCACAAAGTCTTACAATTTATCTTTTTATCTTAACTTGTAGCTTGGATGAGGATCCTAAGATATTGAATTTTATTTGAACTAGGGCATGACAAGATCTTGGTAAGTGGAAATATATTTCTCACTTAGAGTTTTGAAGGTTTATGCTTGATGTTTAATTAATTTATTTCTCTAGAGTCCTAATATTATGCATTGTGGCATCATCTCAAAGACTCACTTGATCTTTGTTCTGCCTTGTGATATTGCTTTAATTAGGGGTGTGGATAAATGGGATGATTCCATGTGGCATCATCTCATTTACGTAGAGGATATACTTCCTTCCAACCTTTTATTGACCATCATGGGGACCTAAATAAATGGGATTGTATCATGTATCACCATCTTAAGGGCCCAAAGTATATCTAGGAGCTCTTTATCTAAAGTGTTCTAGAGAAGTGGAGACCAAAAATATTTAAAAGTGGTAGCATTTTAGAGAGTTTGGGGTTTTAAATAAAATAAATCATTATCCAAATTTAAATAAAGTAGCTTTTAGACTTATAATTTCTCAATTTTAATAAGAAATGGATAAGTCTATAAGTCTAAAAAGAATGATAAAAAGGCTTGTAAAGTTAACAACAAAAAAATGGGTTTTTGTCAAAGACATAATTAGTCCATTTAACAAAATAATAATTGAGTCTTAAGGTCAAATAATAGATAAACATAATCAATTTTATAGATCATGAAAATGAAAAGAGAGATATTAATAATGTCAAGTAATCTAGTAAAGTTGTTCTATAATAACACAACTTATTGACATAAGGGTTTCCATACTAATATTGAAAAAAAAAACTAATACCTACTTGATGCTAACTCATCTAATATGGACATTGATTAAAAAAACATGTTGTTTTGTTTAACCTTTCTTATTTAAACAATTTAGTTAAGTTATTCACCTTCAAGCTATATAGAATGGACACAAAATCTGAAGACTTAAGCATATTTAAATAGTTTGATCCAAAGGGGAAATCATCCTAGTTATATGATAGTCTTGATTACCCAAATGACCTTCAGATTTAAGCTCATGTAATTATAACATGGATTTCAGTGTGTCATCTAGTTGGTAATGCATGCCTGCAACATCCAATCACTCATTTAGGGCCTAATCTAGTGTCCATCTATGTTGATGAACTCTAAAATATAGATGAATCAATATCTTGACACTTTTCCATATCTCAATCATTCAATACCTTACCTAAGACTTGAAAACATATGAACCATCCTAGGAGTGGGGAAATAGGATCATTCTAGTGGCACATTATTGGGCATTTGGGAGCTCAATAATATGTTGAAAGAATAAAGATTATCTTGGGGGTTGAATAAATGATACTACACTATAGGCATGATTTTAGGCATCTAAGAGGTATGTGGTGTATCAAATAAATTGAGAGATTTTATGGAAGTAGGGAAATAATATCAATCCATACATACTCATCTCAAGCACTTCAAAGATCTAATTAAAATAATTGAGTCATAAATAGGCCTAAGGAAGTGATTGAATAATAAGTGGCCACTCCTCTCTTGCTCAGGGACTCACATAGAAGTTATAAACACCTAAAATTGGCCACCAATGGCTTTATACTAAACTTGATACTGATTCTTACCGACCATTACAAATTAGGCCTAAGAATCATTGAATGTCCCAAATTTTATTGTGTATAATCTATCAAAGATCAAAATCATGTTTAGACATCCCTAATTAGGGTATCATACCATATGTAACAAAAACTTGTCATAAATCCATCTCTAAGAAACATGAGGCATCATAACATGAAATTTGGTCTATGGAAATATTAAATGAGCCAAATGCACACATGAAATTAAATCAAATCTTGAAAATTCTAAAAATCCCAAACAAAATTAATTAAAATTCTAAACTAAATTAAATTCCTAGTTGAATTATCCATGAGAAATTAATGAAATTATAAAAAAAGGAAATTCAAAAAATAAGAATATCCTAAGTTTTCATAATTACCTTTTGTGAGTTGTTAAGCCTTTGAAAATATCTAAAAATATCTCACCCATGTCTATTCATTGAAAATCATGAGGTTTTGACACCTTTTAACTTTACTAAGGTTAATTAACTCACATAGGTTAGGTTTAAACTCATTAAAAGTTTAAACTATGCTTTAACTCACCTTGAATTGGGGTTCATTTCTAAACCTATAAATACAATCCATTACCTATTGAATTTATGAAAACTTGGATAGATTAAATTTATAATTCAAGTTTCATATCAATATTGAAATCAATAATGTTGTAATGCCAAAATCATAATCCAAGACATTAATCAATCATAGGACACAAGCCAACCATGGTGCAAAGGAGATAAGGATGTATCCAAGCTCCATTACCAAAGACTCTTTGAGCACACATCAAGCAAGCCATGAACAAATAACTTGGATCTCTCAAGGGAGGTAAGGAATTTGTCATTATTTGCATTTTAGTTATGTGTTCATATGTATTTTATTCACTATGCTCCCGCAAGATCTAGTCTTAGAGATGTTAGCATGTTAGTGTGTTCATTTGATTGTTTTGGTGAAAGTAACACTTGTTTTACCCTCCTCTCTATTATCAAATTCCTATGATCATAAAAGCTAGGTGACCATTGGCATGGAAAAAAGATATCATCCATTAGACTTTAAAACTTAAAGTTTGAGAAAAAAATCCTTATCTAACCTAAGTCTATTTGGTTTATTATTTGATTATTGTCTAATTCAATGAATAAAATCATACAAAGACCTATCTAATTAACCTTTAATTACTACAAAACGGACAAATTTGTTAAGGAAAGAAAGTTGACAAACTGAAATAGTTAGATAATTTACATAAATCTAAGGAAAAATGGTTTGGAAATGGAAAATTTAATGCATCCCAAAAAATAATTATAAATATTATAAGACTTATCATATTTTAGGAAATTTGAAATAACTTCATTAATACAAACATAATTTCAAAAACTCCTCTAGACTACTTACATATAATAGACAATTTAAGTTTGGAATTAGTTCAAGGAGTAAATCCAATACAATATCATGGTTTTAGCTTTTCAAGGACATTTTTCAATTAGATAATGAATAAAAATATACCCAAACATGATTAGATCATAAGACTAGAATCTAGAGAAAACATGTTACAAGATTTCAATTATGAAATTAGGGCATTTCATGTTTTTAACAACAAATATAGACTAAGATAGAAAATACTCTTGAGTATTTTGAATAAAATAAAAAATTAAAATAACCTATATTTTTTGTTAAAATATTACATGGAATGTGAACAAATCTAAGAAGGAAGAATATGGGAGTAGCCAAGTGACAAAATCTAGTATCCATATTGACTTGGTGTGTACAAAAATGATTTGATTTACTATTTAATTGACTCTAAAAGGATTATTTTTTATAATTCCAACCACCAAGATGGTAATTCTTAACTTGAATACATATTCCTAGACATTAATTCATTACCATCTATAAATATATGGCCTCAATGGAGTTGCATCTAATCCCACTCAAGACCTTATTCTACTACCAACTAGGTGTTCATGGCCCTAGTAGAGGTTGCCTAAATCACCAAGCAATAAGTTTTTTTAAATTTATTTTAATTTTGTTCTCCTTTTCTCTTTTCAAATTTTTTAATGCCTCAATTTAGGTTTTGGGACCACCATGGAAAATGAAAGGTATAATTACATATATTTAATACTATATCTTCATCATAGTAGGTTCACCCAAGCAGATTTAGAAGCCATTAAATATGTGAAATTTGTGCTTGGTTTCAAGAGGATACTTTTAGTAACCAACTATTTTTACCCAAACTTACCCAAACAACAATACGTCTAGGACATAAAAAATAATCTCAACATTCAATACTAACCTAATAATAGGATCTAAGGTAAGAAAATAACTCAAGAAGTACCCTCACATAAAATTTCACTTATGCTACCTAATTATAAGGATTTCACTTCATCATTTTTCATTGAATAATTTGGAACCATAGGAAAAAATAATTTGGAATAGACCCAACAAAAAACACAAACATAAATCAAGAAAACAAACCTAAACTATAGAACAAAAATAGAAAATAAAAATAAAAAAGGAAGTAAAAGCCAAGAAAGAAAAGGAAATATTTATAAGATCATTCCAAGTTATCTCAAACTTGGAAGTAGGGATTGAATATATTTCCTTTGATAATAAAAAATATTTCCTCACTAGTTAAACACCTAAAAAAACATATTCATGTTCAAAATTTTGGGAAGGTTGGTAGGAATCCTACCAAGGGAAGACATTTACTTACATCTAAATTGTCCTTTATGTTTAAAAACATTATACCAAAGAATATTATTAATATTTTTTTCATGTAGGTTAATCATATTTATGTTATAAAACTTAGCCATGTACTTACATTACATTATCAACAAGCACCTAGGATACAATTTAGGAAATACCTCTACCCAAACATTAAATTGAAGTGAGGGATAAGGGTGTGAATTAATACATATTAGACTAACATGTATACCAAAATAGGAAGAGATAATTTATTTATGTCATCCTAGTGGTGAATCCACTATTGACTTCCCTTTAGTTAACATGGCACTTTAGTAGTATCCATATTATAAAAAATTTCATCCAAAAGATTTAGACTTGGTTATTCCCAAGTTAAGGACCTTCTAGATTTATCATCAACGGTTGAAGTATGTGAAGAGTTGTATTGGATAAATTAATTTATAGATTCAACTCTAATTCACTTCACTCCTTCATTCAAGCCATTATACTCATGTTTTATCATGTCAGAGCTGACTCTTTATGATACTAATATAATCTCATGGTTGATGTAATCCAATTGTATAGGGGCATTTAAATAATCCAAGACTTTAAATGCAAGGAAAACCACTTGAATCTATTCTACTTCATCCATCTCTAATGATGGGATGGGGTTCAATTTGATACCATCAAATTTTTTATCTTCTCTATCTAGCTTTATAAATGTAGGATAAACAACATATGACATGTATATTTCAAATGTATGACATGCATCTTCTTCAACCATCTACTTCAACTCTTTTATTTAATATTCAAACTGATTATAGGAAGTGTATGATTATTAATATTATAAATATAAATATTATCTATATGGATATTCATAAGGGAATTCACCTATGATGATTATTGTCTCTTCATCATGAGACTCATCTTCATCATTATTCTCAAGGACTAGCTCTTGAATTTTGAATGGGACATTCTTTTTCAACATGAATACTTCAAACCATATCCCATTTATACATCTATATCTTATAATATGTGAACCTAAAAATTCATTCTCATAAGTCATACCATGTATTACATGTGTATGACATCCTATTAAAAATGATAATTAGTAAAATCACCAAAGTACACATTATTAGTAACCCAAGGAAAAATAACTTGTTGATTAAAAAATTCACTTACACTTAGCCACAATAGGGTTTTCATTCATCATAGGGAGATAAAATTGGTTGTAATATTGAGATAAGGATATATTATAAGTCATGAATTGGTCTACAGGGTAACATATAGGTAGATAAGTCTAAGTATTTCGGGGTTAAACATCGAGTTTTTATGATAACTAAAATTGGCCATAACCATAACCATGTGGTATAATTTATTTATAAATAATGAACACATCCTAATAAGTATATGCCAAGGATGTGAGTTCATATGGGGTCCTACAAATAAGCATAGTAGTTAGGGGATCTAATATTCTCAGATAAAATTCAATATCTACCACCTATGTTTGTAGGAATGGGTCTTCCAACCTCTTATACAATTAGTGAAAATGACTACTAAATGAAGTTATAGGTTTATTAGGCTCCATGAAAGCTATGCTAAACTGATAGAAAAATTTAAAAAGGTAAATAGGCACACTAAAATGGTTGATAAACATATTTTCAAAGATAATTCATGAAGTGATGCATTTTTTTGGTACACCTGTGTAGCAATGGTAAAAATATTCATCTAGGGAATAGGTAAATAGGCAACAAGCCACATATTCATGTTGTATCTAGATTTATATGATAGCTTCTTTAAATTATTAGATGTGCTCTTCAATATTTTGAATCTTTCCATGGGTATATTTTGAACATAATTTATTAAGATTCTTAGGCAATTCATGAGTAGGCCCTAAAATTTTCACAAGGTAAAAATTTACAACTAGTTGGCCAAGGCCATAGGTGGGTTTAAAGGTAAGAAACAATGTCAAAAATTGTCACAAACATTAGATAGTATCCAATTAGGCCTTAATATTTTATGAAGTTTTTGGTATGTTATTTAGACACACAACAAGATGATAAAGGCATAACAGATGATTAGAAAACCAAAATAAATGATAAAGTCTAAATTATTCTAGTTTAGGGCCTCCTTCTAGTGCCAATATGTTGATGTGTCATTTGGCACACCAATTTAGGAAAGGTGAGGATTCACCCAACCTATCCTAAAATGAGATGTAATCTATCCAAGGTCTATATCACCAGGTCTTAGTATTGTTGTGTAAAGTAGTGGTTGATGTGTAATTGTTCCATTTCAAGGGGAATATTTGGAATAAATTTAGATAAATGATATGCTATGATGGTATTATGGATTTATTATATAGGAAATCAAAAAATATTTATTTGTCATGAAATATAATTGATCTAATAATTATACATTTCATACATGGAATCAATAGTGCATTAAAAATAATAAAAAGTTTTTGAAATCAAGAGAAAGCTTGTAAACATAGACTACAACATCATATTTATCCTACCTACTCTAACATATTTATAATTAAAAAATATAAAAGAGAAGGTGTAACATAAATATGTAAGCCTATTTTTTACTGAATATAAATATAATCCAATAAATTAGATGGCATTCATGAAACTAATTTATTGCCTAGTCAATATACACATAGCCATGTACAAATATGATGCAAGAGTTTAAGGTGTTTAGTTATGAATAAATATGGAAAGAATCACCATATACATGTGAAAATGATGAATAACTCTTTAAACACTTTAAATTGATAAATATTTGATTGAAAAATAATTTTTAGATCCACCATAATCAATGGAATCATAAAACATGCTTTAAAATAGCATAGCTCATAAGAAAAACTAACTAGGAAAGCAAGAAACTATAGAAAATAAGTGTTTAGTTCTCAATTATACATTCTAATACTAATGAACCAACCCCTAACATAGTCTTATTTCTAACCTTATATATATATATATATATATATATATATATATATATATATATATATATATATATATATATATATATATATTAATCTAGTCTCACCCACTCACCAAGTGGTAAAAACATTAAATAATAGGCACCAACTAATGCATAAATTTAGTGTGTGTTGATCTTAAAGATAAAAAACACCACTTTTGAATGCACCCTTTTATATTAAATATTGGTAACATGAAAAAATTGTAAAAATGCCTTATTCTAATCCACATAGGTTTAAATTATATATGTATCCTATTAATGGGTTATCATTATATTATATTGGAACCAAATTTATCTTTAATTATTAAAAACCCCTCTTTTTAGTTAACCATGCACATTATTATGATGCTCATTCCTAATTAAGCAATTTGTGCCCTTTAGTGATATTAGATTGCCTGATCTTGATGTACATGTCATTATTTAACTCAACCAACTATCTAACCTACTTGGGAATCTATGTCATACTATATCTCTTATTATAGATGATAATATATTCAATGATTAATAATATTTGATAGGAATCATAATCTAATTTATGGATCTTGATGTCCTAGATGGGAAAGATAGTGGTCAAGTTCAAGATTTGATTATTTCTAGGAGGTCCATGCATAAGCATTGGGAAGGTATTTACACATGACCACTTCTCATCTATTTTAGGAAAGCCACCATGTCCATAATATATTGGGATCCTATTATGTTGATCTTTTATTAACTCATAACTTGGTTAAAATGTCCCAAGGTCTTGACTTTTATTTGAATTATGTCACATTAAGATATTGACAAGTGGTAAGCTCTCACACACCTAGAGTTTTTTAGGTCCTCCCTTGATGTTAAATGTCATGATTACCTTATATTACAAATATTTTTTCATGAGACACTATTTTATTGGCATCATCTTAGAGACTTGATTGATCTATGTTATGTATTACTACTCAGCTTCACCTAGGGGTGTAAAGAAGTGAGATCATGCCATGTGGAATAATATCATTTATCTAAAGGATCTATTATTTTTTGAACTTTTACTAACCATCTTCGGGCCTTGAGGAAACATTATTTCACCACAGGGAATCATACTATGGTCCTAGAGGATGTTTGGGTATCTCTTTGTCTAAAGTGATCCAGAGAAGTGGAAATCCAAAATTTTGATAGGTGGCAACTTCTTAGAGAATCTAGGGCTATAAAAAAAAAGTCATTAGACTTAGAATTTATAAATTTTAATTGGAAATGGATAAGTATGGAATTATATAAATAAATATGAAATTGCTTGTAAAGTTAACAATTAAAAAGGTATTTTGTTAGACATAATTAGTCCATTTAATAGATGAATGAATTATTATTAAGATCAAATAACAAATAAACACAATCAATTTTAGGCCTTTTTAAAATGAAGAAAAATGTCACAATACCATAATCAAGACTAAAAACCCCGATCAGTGCAGGAAGTTGTTTCAACGGAGATATTTATGAATGCCATGGCGGTGAGAATGATAATGCAGCTGATGGGGTGGATGGTTTGGATGGCAGAGATGGGTTTTAATAGCAGTGAGGTAGCACCTTAAGTATAAACCCTAGCCTTCTTCTGCTGATGTTTTAAATAGGGAGTGCAGGGGAAGGGAGTGCGGACGCGGACGTGGATACGACCCTGCTGTATCCCTTTCCTCTGAGGCTGCTTCCTAGGTCGATGGAGACCTATTCTTAGTCTAAGGATGGTGGGTTCCATGGTGTTGGGGCATGGTGCCAAAAGATCTTTTAATTGCATGGATCTATTTTCTTGCCTCGAAATTCCATTTTATGGCTATTGTGCTGACCATTACCCTATTTTGAGCGGATCGATGTTTATTTATTGGAGTTATTTAGTATGCCATGGCAGCGAGGAGGTGATCTTTGTAGATAGTAGGGTGGATGGGTTGGGAGGTGGTGGTGACGGGTCCAGAGGTTGGTTTTGTAGGGGTAAACCCCTATGGGAGAGCTGCACAAAGTGTCATTTTGTGGTTGGTCGCGTTTGGCCATCACTATTGCTAGATCTGACGGTGTATTCATTTTTCTTGGTGACAAAGAACATAAGATTCTGGGGTTTTTTGTCACGGTTAATGCTTGCTGCTAATGTTATATTTTTTTATCATGGTTTGAGGTTGTTAAACTTGGTCTTGTTGAGGTTTTAGGTCCTTGTAAAACCTGGTCTTGTTACTATTTTTTAGTGGGTTTGCCTTCCTTGGCGGTTTGTAATGTTTTATCTTTCTTGATCTTTATAGGGTTTCGGGGCCCCTTCAAAACTTGTTTTTACCTTAATCTAAAACATAATCAAGACTAAGTAGTATAGTAAATTTTTCCCATGATAACACAACTTATTGATATAAGGGATGCCATACTAATATTGCACAAAATCCTAGTCCCTACTTGATGCAAACTCATCTACAATGGATCTTGATTAGAAAACTTGTTTTTTGTTTAACCTTTATTATTCAAATAATTTATTTACATTTTTCACCTTTAGGTTATATATAATGAACCCAAAACCTAAATACTTAATAAAATTTAAACAATTTGATCCAAAGGGAAAAGCAACCTAGTTACGTGATGGTCTTGATAGGCCATATGAACATCAAATTTAATCTTGTGTAATGATTATGTGGATTCCAATGTGTCATCCAATTGGTATGTCATGACATATGGCATCCATTAAATCATTTGATTCCTAATTAAGTGTTTGCCTAGACTAGTGACCTATATCACCTTGATGAAGTGATATCTTGACACTTATCTATATTTTGCTCATCTAGGACCTCAATTGAGACTTGAAAACATATAGACCATTTGGGAGAGTGAGGAAATAAGAACATGCCACAAGGCATGACATATAAAATATGGGATTTAAGAAATAGATTTAAATAGTACAAACTATTTTAGGGCCCAAAGAAATTATATCATGCCACATGGCATGATCTCATACATCTAAAAGGTCTATTGTCTATCGAGGAAACTAAGAGGCCCTAAAAAAGTGGATGAATAGTATCAAGACTTGAATCCTCATCTTAGGAACGTGAAATATAAAATAAAAATAACTAATTCCTAAAGAGTCTCAAGGAATCCATTGAGTGATAAGTGGTTGTTTCTCACTCATGAACTTGTAGGAAAGCTAAGTGATTATTGGTCTATAAAAAGGAGATTAGCCATTGGATTTTTAAAATTAAACTTTGAGAAAAAATATTAATTATCTAACTTAAATACTTTTATTCCATTTTTTGTAAATATACTAAGTTAGAAAAAACACACAAAGACCCAACCAATTAACCTTGAAATACTACAAAAATGGATAAAAATGCTAAAGAAAGAGTGTAGACACTCTAAAATAGTTAGATAATATGCACAAATCTGGGGTGAAATGGTTTAGAAATGGAAACATCAATGTATCCCAAAACATAATTAGAAATATACCATCATTTATCATATTTTAGGTAAGTTTATATAGTTTCATTAACATAAACCTAATTGTTAAAACTCTTGTAGTCTAAGTGCATACAATAAAAATTTTAAGTGTAGACATAGTTCAAAAAGTAAATCAACTAAAATATCATGGATATAAATTCTCTAGGGACTTTTTTAATTAGACAATGAACAAAAATATACCCAAACTTTATTAGACTAAAAGTCTGGATTGCAAAGAAAAAAGAGGTTTCATAATTTTAGTGATGAAATTAGGGTGTGTTGTGCCAAAAAAAACAAAAAAGAAGGGTGGGTAGGGTTCAAACTAGTATAATTATATAATGGAGATACTCCCATATTGGGGTATGTATGGTTATTCTATAACATGTTAGTATTTATTGCATTAGTTGATGTTGGAAAGTTTCTCTAAGAACATTATTTTTTACTTAAGTGGGGTTTATTAATTGGTAATGACTACTTTGAAATATCTTCATCACTCACATCATGATCTAATTTGTGGGATAAAAAATTCCATCACTTAATGATATCATGGGAAAATTATATAGGTAGTTTATTGGCATTGAAAAAGTTACAAAGGTTGTTTTTATGAAGGTAATCGTATTGTAATTATTTTACTATATCATTGACAAGGTCACCTTTTTATAATTGAATATGTAGGAATTTGATTATACCATTCTAACACATGTCCATGTATAATTTTGATTATATTTTTGGTTGTCATATAAGTATTGTTTCAGTCCATTTTTAATAGAGATTTATGAATGCTCTTAAGTGAGGGGTAGTATTAGTAGTCCCATCATATGTTATGGCTAGATAAGCATCTACAATGTATATGAAAATAATATATAGAGTTAGAGTCTTACTTTTGAGAGTTTGAGACATTTTTTTTATGAATAAGAGGTTGGGGAATTATATTAATATTAGCATTATTATGGTGAGGAGGTGAGGAATTTTTATTTTCTTGATTCTAAATCTATTTTTGAGGTTGACTAGAATTAAAAATGTGTTGTTTTTTTCATTTGGATAATTTGATTGGTATTGGTATCTTACATAAGACCAATTATGTTTATCACCTTATTAAGGACTTAAAAATTATCATATAAGTATTTTGAGTAGGATTATTGGTAACATTTTCAAAAAAATGAAGATTTATAGGATATATATTAATGGCATTGGTTTTGAGGTACGTAATATATGTTGAAGCACTAGCTTTAGATGTAGAGTTGTTAAGGTTATTAAGTCTTCCATCCTTGTTTAAATTATATATATTTCCTTTTAGTCAAGCTATTTGATATGATGATTATTATATTCAAGATAACTATAATATGATATTGAAACCATGCTACATTGGATATATTGAGACTGAGATTGAGAAAAAAATTATGACATTTATTTTCCTTCATTGTGAGTGATAAAGTAACGATGTAAATAAAATTTAGATGGGTTGAGACTCACTAGAAAAATCATACTAGAAGACATGATTTAATATGATGTAATAAGTTAAGAAGATAGGAAAAAAATAAAAACATGAAAATGAGTAATATGATAATGGGTTAAAATTCACATGATGCTCACTAGAATGTATGTAAGGAAAAGACAATTAGCAATATAATTGTCCTATAATATAGGAAAATGAAGAATACCATACTATATATAACATACATATAATTAGTCTCACCATAAATCAAGGTGGAATCTATAAGAAAAATCTATTTTAAAAAGTGGGAAAGTATATATCAGGGAGCTTTTGCAAGGAATTGATAAAAAAACATGACTTAGATCCAAGATTTAGAAGATTAAAATAAAAAATAAAAAGTGGTATTAAGAAGTAACCAAGAGGTATCTAGGAAGGGATATAATACATACAAACATAAATTAAGCATGGAGAGAATAAAAACAATTATTACTATAGTATATTCATATAAAAAATAAAATAATGATTTTAGAGATAGGGATACTTACCTTGGGTTGGGTTGGCACATCAATATCCCCTTTCCTTAAGTGACACTTTATGATAGACATAAGTGAGGAATAAAAAGGTAAGGATGAATACATGAGTATCATTAGCTATGGAATATAAAACTTAATTGTACCTAGTTGTTTTATCTTCCTTCTTAAGAACACCAAAGACCTTGTGAAAACATAGTACTCCACAAGTTTAAGTTTTTGTAATCTAATTTCTCTTCTTATATGAAAAATAGGCTTTTGTGTACAATTAAAGAAAAATGGCATGTATTTGTTATAAAAATTATATTTTTGAGCCTTATATATGGATTCAAATAATAAAATTAAGGTATCAAATATTCCAATAGACTTGATCTATATTAATATAATATAAATATCATAATGGAAATATTACTATGTCCACCATGTTGAGTTAATATATAAGGCACAAAATTATATCGAGGAGGGATGATATATTTGAAAAAATACCACATGTAGGAAAAAACATTGTGTTAAAAATTTAAAATATAATATAAAATACATGGAATAAATAAAAACAACTTGACACGAGTGAGTTAGTTAGGGGAATCCATGGAACTAGGAGGAAGAAAAGGTGAAGATAAGAGAAAAAGTATTGAATGAGGTTAAAATGATCAAATAAAAATATAATGAGTGTAAATAGGTATAATAAATTATTATATGAAAATATTCCATAAATTACCATGAGCCATCCCAAAATAGATATTGGTGAACTCCTTAAGACATGCATGTAGAGATAAATATGTGTCGATGACTCCTACAAAATAAACTGTTAGTGACTGAAAAATATGTGTATACAATTTTTTTCCTTATGTTCACACTCATTTGAACACTTAATCATACAAATATATTCATACAAAACTAACTTCATTTAATACACATTTTGCTTATCATAATGTAATTTTTACTTCATAATAGATAATTTTTTCTCATAGTCAACAACCTTTTGAGTGTGTCTTTGTGTAATCTAGGGTTGTTTTAGAAGTGTTCATGTTGATACTATATTTTATTACCAAAATATTTTATATTGAGTGGATAATTTCCCATTTTTATTCTCTAATCAAGGTTGATCACACATCCTCTAATGGAGAAACAAATAATTATAAATAAAGGTATGCTTGATGGTGTGTAGGGACTTTAACACACCTTTTGAGTGTGTATTTGTGTAATCTAGGGTTGTTTTAGAAGTGTTCATGTTGATACTATATTTTATTACCAAAATATTTTATATTGAGTGGATAATTTTCCATTTTTATTCTCTAATCAAGGTTTATCACACATCCTCTAATGGAGAAACAAATAATTATAAATAAAGGTATGCTCTATGGTGTGTAGGGACTTTAACACACCCTGTGTGTGTGTGTGTGTGTGTGTGTGTGTGTGTGTGTGTGTGTGTGTGTGTGTGTGTGTGTGTGTGTGTGTGTGTGTGTGTGTGTGTGTGTATCATGAGGAATTAGAGTGGGTGACACTACTCACTCATCTAAAGAGTGAGTTAAAACCCTAAGTTACTCCATTCTTTCATATTTTTTTATGTTAACCACCTCATCCAAAATCATCTATACTTATGACTAAAAACCTATAAAATTTATATGGCCAACCATATTATAAATTTTATAGTATGCTTATACCATGAATCCTATATCCCACACATATTGAGACAAAGTCTGATAAGGATTGATATTGTTTGGACTAGGAAATAATAACATAACAATTTCATCATTTAGAGCATGAATATTAGTGAGTCCAATCTTAGAAGGAACTCACTCTAAATGTAAATCTATATTAACCTATAATTATATGTGTTTGTCCTTTATCTCTAGTACTAACATCTCTTATGGAAATGGGATATTTAATGGGACCTCTAAGTTTGAATTAATGGATTAATATATTTTATTTGAATAGTCCTCTATATATTATTTATCATCCCATAAAATAAATTTAATGATTATAAAAATTAGATGAAGGTGAAAATGGGGATAGTGGCTAAAAAAAATCATAATCCTCTTAGAAGGAAGAAGGATAAATACAAAAAATAGTACTTTGGTACTTTGATATCTAATTTTTTTATCAACTATAATACTAACTACCATCATATTCATCACCATCATATGTATTATAACATTCTCTAAAACCATCCTCTAAAGTTATAAGACATATTATTTGATTCTTCTTTTTACACATTAAATTTACTATCAACCTATTTTGATCTAGTAAATTGATAACAATATTTATACATGACAACCTACTAGACAAATAGGATAATATTAAATTTTTTAGGTGAATGCCCCCCTCAAACATTGTGTGAGAGTTAAATTCTACCAATTTTATTAATATTGCATGTTTCATCATGTAAAATATTTTATAAATAAATGCAAAGAACTAAAAAATATGGGAAGCAAAAATATCCTCTTAACTATATCTATTTCTACTTTTTAAGTTTAGCATGCCATCAACCATCTTAAGAGTGATGTCAAAGGCTTGAGTGGCATCCATTAATTGACATCATATCAAATCTAATAGAAAACACCACTCTCTTAACGCAATAAATTACTTATTGATGTCATGATGTCTCTTGTCCCATATGTATACCAACTTATCTATAGATGAATTTGACTAACATGAATTTTTGGCAACATTTTCATTTTTAACCTAAGTAATCTAGAAAATTCTTGTCAATTTTCTAACTAATATATGTGAGGGCACATTAAACACCCATTTAAAATACTCAATTTTATATTTAATATTTATATCCATAGCCATGTGTCATACAAATGAACATTTTTTTGTCCTTGTTGTAGCCAGAGACCATCCAAACCAAGTGAAGTTTTAATTCTATATCACCAAAATTAGGCATGTATAAATTTTTGTCCACTAAAAATCTCTATGTTAATACTTTAAATTAATGATGCTCGAGATTAATATCCCACCCATTTTAATATTTTGTGGTTGGAAGGATTTCAAAAATCAAAATTTAAGGTGTTGGAAACACTTTAGATTTATTATTTTTGATAGCTTATTGATTTTCTACTTCTTGTCACCCTTTTTTTTGCTTAGTTGTAACTAGTAGTCCTTACCAATGAAGTATGGATCATATTTGGAGTTGTGACAAAAGTTTTATTTTGAATTTTTTGTTATTCCCTAAATATACAAAAATATTATATTATTATATTTATATTCATCCTAAAATGAGGCTTTTAAAATATGATAATCTTATAAATAGGTAAAATTTAGAATATCATTCTAAATACAACAAATATACTATACTAGTCCATAATATATTTTGGGGATGTAGATAAGGGTCATTTATAAAGGAAGTTGATATATATATATATATATATATATATATATATATATATATATATATATATAAATAAGGGAAACCTACACATAAAATATATTAATAGATAGATGGTAAAGGAACTCAATATATTTGGGGTTTCATTAAATTTTGAACAAAGAGTTATGTAAATTAAGTGCTCCAATAAAAATAAAATAAATATTTTTAAGTAAAATTATAATAGGAAATAAAGTAAGCTATGAGTAATACTAATCTCAGGTTCAAATCTCATTGGGTCTTTGAGGTTTATTGTGGCCTTATGTGTTGAATTTTAGGTTGGTTGTGTATGTATATTTTGGGTTTTAGGGAATTGGGTCCCATTATTATGTCCCAATAGGAGATAGGACATAGATTACGGTCTATTTAGTTCATATATTAGTTTTAATGTGTTCATAAAAAATAGTAATAACATAAAACATACCAATAATGTAAGTTACTAGACTATACTATCAAATACATAAAATATAAAACATCCATAATATAGTCTAGTATTTAATAGTATAGTTAGTGTTACTTAGTGTTGTAGAGTGATCAATACCCCTTCTAGTTTGTATCACTCTATGAGAGATGGTTGAGCATGAAGTAAAGTTAGATAGATGAAACCTTAATTATAATAATGTTGGGTACTTCAAAGACTTGGTAAACCTTATAATTGAAACTCATGATTTTGATATCTTCAAGGTCTTTTATGCTAAAGTTTATTCATTGGTGTAAACTCCTCTTTTACTTAAATCCTATTCTTATTCAAAAGGTGTATTTACATGTAAAAATAGAATGAATTGATGTTTTATCTCTTGATAAATGAAAAAATGAGACCTTATAAATACTTATAAAAAAAATAAAAGTAAAAAATAAGTATTAGGTAATATCATTGACCCTACAAATGACATAAAAATAATTCCACAAAAAAAAGCATATACCCTAATGATGACATCTTTTAAAACATGGGTGTTATATAACATCCTCAATAGGGCATTTGGCAGAGGATATTTACATGTAATGGGGTAAATTAGACTTGATTAATGGTATGGAAACTAAGGAGGATAATTATGTTGATATGATAATGATATGAAAGTGGTAGTAGAAAAGGAGAGTCCATGATACATCTATAGTGAAGTGTTATAAAATGCCTCACCTTGATCCTAATATTCTTAAGCAAACAATTAGGAAAACTTTTATGTTGAAAATCCATTGAAAATTAAACTTTTAATAAAGTGTTAATAATTTTCAAAGCTCTTTTCACTTCATAATAGTCTAGAAAGTGATGGTGATTCATGAAAAACATAGTACAAAAATAATATATGTTCTCAATAAAATAAATGAGATGAAGGAAATGAAATATACATATTTATATTTATACTAATTAAATTCATGAAAATAACTTAGTATGCATCATTAAGTGTGTAACTAATCCTCTTTTCTTTATCAAATTTTTATTTCATTTAACACTAATGATGCAATACCACATTTATTAATGTAATATTTCCATATGTATATGAGTCAAAGATAAAATTAAATGTAATATGATATATAATAGGATATATTACTAAGGTGGGTCTAGATAACCATGAGATAAATGTTGGAGTAGGTATATAAGACCCAAAGATAGCCATGGAGTAAAGGTTATATTAGTTTTAAAATACTCGAGGATAATAATTAAGAAAAAAAATTAGGATCCAAAGTATAAATAAGTGGCATATGAGAAGATTAAATCAATTAATGAGAATAAGAAACTTGAAAATGTAAAAATGGAGTTGATATTCAAGTAAGAATAAGTTAAAGAAAAAATCTAGATGATTCCTAGGTTTTACAATATTAAAATCTTGAACCCTATTATGGTCATAATGATATCATGTTTAAAAGAGATGGAGAATATGATGTAAATAATATGGGATGTAATTTTAATTAAATATATTCATCAAGGGGAATAAATAGAAGGATTGAAATAGGGTGATACTAAGGTGGATGCATGTTCATTACTATAGATAAGAGAATCTAATCAATACTTCAAGACTAAAATATTTTTACATAAAAAGGATCAAGAGAAATGTTTTTTTTAGGTTTTGATTAGTTATAAACAGTAAATTTCTAGCTATGTCTCATGAATTATTTAAAAGGTACATAAAATCAAACAATGTGTTCCTTGTTCCTCAAGACCTAATGAAATTATTGATTGTTATGAGGATTAGGTGCTTACATATAAATGTAAGATACAATACTAATAAATAATAGGCCTCATACCAAATTCTACTAGCCTACCACACTTTAATGTACCTATAGTTATATTTTTAAGCCAATTGTGGAGTTTGAGCTTAAAACTAATATATGAACATGTCAGTTATTTTGATCATGAATTTTGTAGTTATGATTAGCTTTTTATTTATTTATCCTTTGACTTAGGTATTTTTTTTAGATAGCTTCATTTTATTTTTATTTTTTTTAAATTTTCCTTCTCCATAAATATTTATAAATCCAATAATGGGTGAGTAAGATGGAACTGTAATATCATAGGTTTAGCCATCTAAAAAAGAGTGCATTGAGCACCATTGCAATAAAAACTAATTTTTATTTTTTGATTTGAGTTATACCAATTTTATAGGTTTATTTATATTTGATCAGTTTCAGTTTTATTTATCATTTAATGATTTAGGTACTTTATTTTATTTAGTTTCATTTATGCAGTGACAATAATGTTTATTTCATTCTTTCCATTTAGGTAATATTGATCCTTATGTAAATGTTTTAGTTAGTACCATCCACTAGGGATGAGCTAGGCCCAATGGTGAAAGAGTCCTAAAAGTATAATATGGATCATCATATAGGTATATGGAGGGATATGATAATGAGAGACACTTAATTTTAGAATTTACATTGATTTATGTTTAGTACTATGATAGAACCATATTGTGCATATTTATTTGTTACATTCTTCTCTTGATATATACTAGGATGGTTTTTGACTAGTTTTGAATAGTAGTGGTGGAAACCATGTGATGCAAAGATAAAAAATGTTTTCATGAGAATTATTTACACTCAAGATTTCAAATAATAATAATGTGTGTTTGAATTAACATCCTCCCTTATAAATAAAGAGAATAAGGATAAGTGTTGCATTAGAACTTGAAAATTAGGATACGACTTGGTGTTTATGCCATTATAATGTTTTGTTATATCAAAACACATTATAGTGTTCAAATGTATTAAATTTTACATAAATTTTATACATAAAATTATAATGATAATTTCATGAATGTTTTATGGACCATAACATGGTCATGGCATTGAGTTAATAATTATAATGATATTTATAATCTTTTAAAAGTTTTCTAAATGATTAGAATAATTTATAAAACCCACATATGGTGCTGGCCATGATGAGGTAGAGATAAAAGTATGGAGAAAAGGAAATAGAAAGAAAATAGAGAAATAAAATATAATAATGAATGATAGAACTATATCGTATAGACTATGGGGGAACATGAGGACTAGGGAATGTTTACAAAATGGTAGACTATTATAATTTTTTAATTTTTAGCTCCACTCTACTCAATATCCAAAAATAACTCAAAATGATTAATTGGGAAAGTTTTTCTCAATTACTTGTAGGATTTGTAGATTATAAGATTAGCCAATCAAAAAGAGATCTAAGGTTAAATGAAAATAAACCCAAGGCATCATTTTTGGAAAATTGCAGGACGTATAGATGAGCATTGAGGTGAGATGTAATTTTTTCCTTTTTTATCCTCCTCTAAGTTCTATTGTTTTGATATTTCTACAGCTTTTAAATTTTGGTTCCTCAATGTATTTTTTCAAATTTAATGGAGAATCACATAGTCGAGACAAGGAGATGTGTGATCTATCAAGGCATTTGGATCCCTTTCATAATCATCCATATAATTCCTCTACGTGATTCGCATTGAAAATATACTACCCTAAAATCATTTCCTACACCTATGTTGTTATATTTATGTATGTTCATGATTGGTTGTGCTTACATTGATCATTAAGGGATTAAAATAAAGGAAGCCCTATTTTATTCTCCTTATCCTTCTTCAAAGGTTCATTGATATGATTGGATGTTGACATACTTATATTTCATAAATGAATATAAGGGAAATATATGGATTATTACCAAGAGATGGCTACCATTGATGGTGGGTGGAAAACCTTGGATGATATAAATATCACATTTCATTGTGTTTTTGTGTTTATTTATTGTTTATACTCCTCTATTAAATCTCTTTCCCCATATTTCCATCTCTCCCATACCTCTCCCTCTCCATCTCCCTCCCTCTTTCTCTCTTTCTCTCTCTGTCTTTCTCTTCCTCTCTCTCATTCCCTCCTCCTCCCTCTCCCCATCTCCTTTTATTCTTCTCTCCCTCTCTCCTACCCTCCCTCTCCCTCTCCCTCCCTCCTTTTCACCCTCTTCCTTTATTTTTCTCTCTCCCTCTCTCATGACCTATCTCATTTTCCATCTATCTCTCCCTCTCCCTATCTCTACCTTTCTCATTCTCTCCCTCTCCCTCCCTCCCCCTCTCCCTCCTTCCATCCCTCACTCCCTCCTCTCTATCCTTCCATCCCTCCCTCTCTTTGTTCCTCCCCCTTTCTATTTATATATATCTCTCTCATCCATATATCTACTTCCCTCTCCCCATCTCCCTATCTCCACCTATATCTCTACCTATATCTCTCTCACTCTCTCTCACTCTCTCCCTCTCCCCCTCTCCCTATTTCCCCCTACATCCTTCCCTCCCTCCCTTGATCCATCCCTCTCCCTCACTCCCTCCTTTACTCTTTATTTCCCTCACTTATTCCCTCACTCACCCTCTCCCATAACTCTCCCACACTCATTATATATTACCTTCACTCTATATATCTCTCTCTCACACAAAAAATTCATATACTTGAATATCATTATCCTTTTACTTAGGGGAATACTGCATATCCAAGTTGATAGCTTGGGTGGTAAGTTACAACAATGGATGGATTTTTCACACACACACACACACACACACACACACACACACACACACACACACACACACACACACACACACACACACACACACACACACACACACACACACACACACACACACACACACACACACACACACACACACACACACACACACACATGTGTGTGTGTGTGTGTGTGTGTGTGTGTGTGTGTGTGTGTGTGTGTGTGTGTGTGTGTGTGTGTACGTACATGTATGTATGTATATATACACATATATACATACACATACATATATATACATATATATGTATGTATGTATGTATGTATGTATTACATATGTAAATAGATACATACATACATACATATATACTCAAAAATATTATTACCAAAGAAAACCCAAAACTCCAACTATGTATATTCAATCCTTCATATTCACTACATATCTACTAAATGAGGGGGGATATTAACAGAATTATCTGATAGAGTTGTGGGGTTTCTTTGATAATTATCAATTTGAATCTATAGATAATTATTAGTGAAACTTTTGTATATACCACATTTTCATTTTTATATATCTACATTTGTTTATGTGGTAGTATTATCAACTTATCAATTTAAATGATGTTTAATGTGAGAATAATAAACCTATTCATATGTGATCTTATTTTATTTTAAAATCTCATTATGATCTCAAAGTCTATGGTAGAATTATAACACTATTATTATTTTATAAATACATAATGAATGATAATTATATACTATTTTTTATATTTCAAAAAATAAAATAAAGGACATACTTTATATCAAAGAATAATTAATGGGGTATTACATCATATTAATTATCATATGGATTTGTATACCCTAGCAGGCCTTGTGGAAATATGAATTATCCATATGAAAGTCTCATAAATATGTTTATGTTAGTAATTTTATATTAACTATTATGTATATCAATGAATACCCTTAAGGATTTTGAATAGTTATATACTTGATGGATAACTACATATTTAGATTTTTTAGATAAATATATTTTATGGATAAGAATAATGTCAAGATATGTATACAAACAAAAAATAAAACTTCATAAAATTGATTAATATTCTTGACTATAAAAATTATTTGTAATACCTTTACTTGATATCACTACCTTGGATTATGCACATTCATATTTAATGATATGTGTATTATATTCAATTGTTCTTGATTTTGTTTGACATATTATGAATTGGTAATGAAATTTTTTATCTATATTTTAATGTTTAAATCTAGTTAGATCTGAAAGATATGATGAAAATCATGCTTCCCTTATTACCCTTAAATTTTATTATTTTTGGTTGATGTTTGACTATACTTTTGAAGACTAAAGGTAAAAATGGAATGGGAGACTTCAACTAATGTTCATGTATGTAGTTTACAAGTAATTAGGGTATAGGTATATGAAACCTATAAATATTTATATAATGTAATAAGTGTTTATATATAGTGATTACACTCATGGAAACATTAAGTTATTTTTAACCCTTTTTAAGTTTTGGATAGATGAAGGGGTTAGAATAACCTAATCAAATAGATGAATAAACATATTATAAATTATGCCAATCACTTTAATTTAGATAATAAAATATATTAAATCTTAAAATTACCAAATATATAAAGTACCATTCCAATTGATATTTTGATAATTACAACACAAAGAAGAGAATACTTATTTTGTTTACAGATGCATAGGTGTGATGTGGACACTTATCTTGAAAAGGACATAAATTTTGATTTTTAAGTTTGTTGGAACTTTATTTGATGTAAAAAATAGGGTCTAAAAAAGGATAATTCATACATAACCTTCCCCATCTAGTTAGGGATCTTTTATAAACTTTTTAGAGGACATGCATGACCATCTTAGGGTCTAAAGATGCATTTCAATATATTTTTAGGGATTTTTCAATTTTTTGAAATATGATAATATTGTAACCAAATGTGAAATTGAACTAAAATTCATCCATTACTTTATTTTTAGTGTTTATACTATATTTTGATGTTTTTGGATCATCCAAGCTCACAAGTAAAACTTACTAAAAATAGTAGGTTGAGTTAACTTTAGGTATTATTTTAGCTTTTTTTGCATGTCAACTCATATTTCAAGTTGAGTTTTATTTAAATAATTTTTTTAAATGTTTTTTATTATTCAATATGAATAAATAAATATTATGGTTTCATGGAGTTTTGATTATTATGCGTATTGATATTTTGCTTTACTAGTATATGTGATTCATCATATGGTATCATAATAAGTTTGAATCTTTGAGGTAATTTTTTTGTGAATTTATAATGGGTTTTGAAATTATATTTTTGAATAATATTATGTTATTAAATAACATGTGTAAATATTGTTAGAGGATGAGGAAGAATTGCACAGATGAATATGACTATGCAGTAATTATAGATGCAAGTGGAATAATTAATTGAATTGTCAAAAAGGTCACAAATTAAAGACAAAGTAAAGAAGAAGAGGAATAAATATATAATAAATAATAATTTTGGTAAGACTATGACTAAAAATAATAAGAAACATTAATTGAAGGAAGGCTGGTGCATGATTCAGAGGGAAGGAATGAATGAATCAAGGTTAAGGTTTCAAAGTATTGAAGAATTTTAAAACTAGAGGATTTGATACACTGGTTAAATAGTATGGAATTATTTTCAAATGGAAATGTCTAAGACAACACAATAAATTAAAGTATTCATGCATGAAATTTAAGGGTCACATAATTATTTTGTGGGATCACCTACATAAAGAGAGACATATAAAAGGTAATGAAAAGATCAACACTTGGAGAAATATGGAGAAGAAGTTGAGGGAAAATTTATTCTTGTATATTATGCAAAAAACCATATATATAATATTATATAATTTAATTCAAAAATATAAAAATATATAATAATACATAGATGAGTTCTAAAATATTTCCATAAAAATGCAGAATGATGAAAAAAAGAACATATCACTGCAAGATATGTAAATGGCTTAAAGTTTTCTAATAAAGATGAATTTAACATGCACTTAATAATTTTCATGGAAGAGGTCTATCAATTATCTTTGAAGGTATAATAAAAATAAAGTAGACAAAATTTTATAATATAAATTGGCTAAAAAGATAACAATCACCTCTAATAAGGGGCAGGTGGGTTTAATTCCACTAGAGGAGGATTGCCCCATGGTTAAAAAAAAGATGATAATAGAAAAATATTTCAATATCAATAAAAAGGAAGAGAATTTCAAATATGTAGAGGATATGGTTTTAGTATATGATGTAATTGTCTATGTAGACCTTATGTTTATTATAGATGTGGAGAATAAAGAGAAAAATTATTTGAGTATCTACGATCTCATGAAAAATAAAGGAGAAAATAGGATAGGCCAAGAGTTAATTTTATTGAGGCTGAAACTAAAGAACAAAATATGAAAGTTAAAATAATAGATGTAACATAAAATATCATGATGAGGAAAATAATGATAGATTTAAATAAAAATAGGTGAAAAATAAATAAGGTTATGAATCATGACTATGAAAATATTTTTTTAACAAGGTAAATTTCATGAGGTAAGATAATTAAACTAATTATAGATGATGGTAGTTGTAAAAATATGTTTCCTAAAGAAATGATAGAGAAACTAGGACTACAATGGAAAAATCATCCTTATACTTATTTAATTTCATGTTTTAATAAAGGGAATGAAGTTACAATAGATAAAATATGTTTAATAAAGATTTATATAGGGTAAAATTATAGAGATGAAATATGGTGTGATATTACAATGGATGCATGCCATGTGTTGTTGAGAAGGCCATGGAAATACAACAAAAAAATTTAATTATGTATCAAAGAATACTTCTACTTTCTAGAAAGTGGGTATGAATCTAGTTTTATTATCTCTAAAAGAATAAAGGCATGTATAAATCATGATCTCCACAAAATAATTATAAAATACATGAAGATGTTAGGTTTTTGTTATGCATTAATAGTAAATAAAAAACCCATATAAGTGGTTCAAATACCAATAGAAGAAACGTAGGCAGTGAAAGAATATGAAAATTCTATATTTGATGAGTTATTTTAAGGTTTACCACCAAAGAGATTCATTCAACATCAAATTCATTTGATTCTAGTATTATCTCTACCTATTCAATAAGTTAAAAGGATGAGTCGAATAGATCATACATAATTGAATAAATAGGTTATTGAATTGGTTTCGAATGGTATAGTAAGGTAGATCATGGGTCCATGTGAAACACAAACATTTCTAACTCCAAGTTAATATGGAACATGGAAGATGTGTGTGTATAGTGGATAAATCAATAAAATCATCATTAAATACAAATTTCCTATACCTAGTTTAGATGATATGATGGATGTGCTTGCACGAGTAAAATAATTTACTGAGATTTATCTAAGGATTGGTCACTATTAGATATAAATTCATGAATTAGATGAATGGAATACATCATTAAATAATAAATATGGCTTATTTGAGTGGATGGTGATGCCATTTATATTATCTAATACACCCAACATGCTTATGAGGGTGATGAACATAGTGTTATGAGATTACATTGGTAAGTTTTTGGTGGTTTATTTTGATGATATTTTGATATTAATGAATAAAAAAATAAAAATTAAGTCATTTGAGAATGGCATTATAATTGATAATAAAGGAGAAGATTTATGGAAATCTGAAGAAGTGCAAGTTTATATAAAATCATTTAGTAGTTTTAGGGTTTGTATTTTCAACATATGGTGTTAAATTGAAAGGGTTGTAGTCCAACTAGTGAGGATGATGGTTTATTATATCCATCCACTAGGGTATAAATCCTTCTAGATACCCAACACAAAGAGTCAAGAGGTTAAGATTAGGATCATGTCCTAGGTGATTTTGATGATGTGGAATCCCCTTACTCATGGATTCTTAGACAAAGGAGCTTACTAATTTAGATGTATGCTTACTCATCATTATAAATCTACTATATGTTTATTTTCAAAATATAGGAAAAGATTCTAACACTCTATGTAATTTAGTAATTCCATGTAACACCTTCAAGTACACAATTAAAAAAACATATGGTGTCTGAATGGATGAAGAAAATGTATAGGCATTTTTTGAGTGTCCCAATCCAAATATCAACATAGGAGTAATAAATTTCCATCATTTATCAGCTTTTTACTTGAATTTAAATAAGAATTTTAATACTATTTTTACACCAATAACATATTTCATGAGATTAAAATAATTTTTGTGGATAAAGGTAGAAAAATAAATATTTTAATTATTAAATAACAAGATTAAAAATGACCTATTTTAGTGTTACTATATTTTAAAAAATTGTTTGAAGTGGATTGGGATGCTTCACATGTAAAAATTGATGTTATGTTGAATCAAAGAGGAAGGCCAATAGAATATTTTAGTGAGAAATTTAATGAGGTAAGAAATAAATATTATACATATTATGTTTAATTATATGCCATTATACAATCATTTAGACATTAAAGGATTACCTAGTGTCTAAGGAGTTTATCCTATTTACAAATCATGAGGTTTTGAAGTATGTAAAAAATAAAAGAATTTAAAATGTAAACATGAAAATTGGGTATATTTATTACGTGGATATACATTTATATTTAAGAATAAAACAATTAATCATAATATGGTAGTTGATACTTTGAGTAGGAGAGTGATATAGTTAGCTACTATGGTGAGTGAAGTAGTTGGATTTGAAGTTGTCAACAGATTATATGATATTGATTCACATTCTTATATTATATTTGAGAATTTAAATGATCCATTAAAATGTGATATAATTAATATTTATTATGAGTACCTTATACATGATGGTTATTTCCTCAAAGAAAAATAATTACATATTTCAGTTGGGTCTCTAAGAGACAATGTTATAAGAGAATTGCATAGTGGTGGTTCGGTTGGACACTTTGGTAAGAAAAAGACAATAAATTTTGTGGAGGATGAGTATTTTTATCCAAATATGAATATATATGTGTGTGTGTGTGTGTGTGTGTGTGTGTGTGTGTGTGTGTGTGTGTGTGTGTGTGTGTGTGTGTGTGTGTGTGTGTGTGTGTGTGTGTGTGTGTGTGTGTCAAGGTATGTTTCAAGATGCATGATTTTTCAATTAGATAAAGGACATACACAAAATATAGGGGTTTACATGCTATTACTAATTATAAGAGGACCATGGAAAAATTTGGGTATGGAATTTGTGTTAGGGTTTCCAAATACACAAAGAGGTAAAAATTTAATTTTTTTTTGTTGTAGACAAGTTTTCTAATATTTTTCATTTTATTTCATGTAATAAAACCTATGATGACACTGGATTGACATAACTTTTTTTGAAGGATGTTGTGAGATTGTGTGGTGTTTTAAAAACCATTACGTCGGATAAGGACACAAAATTTATAAGTCATTTTTTAAGGCATATATGGAATAAAATGTGTACTAAACTAAAATTTAATACTACATACAACCTATAAATGCATGGATAAATAGAATTAGTAAACAATATTTTTAGAAATGTGTTGAGATGCATAGTTGGAGATAATCCCAAGCAATAGAACCTTGATTTACTACAAGATAAATTTGCATATTATAGTTTAGTGAATAGGTAAATAGGTAACTTTAAATTTCATGTTTTTTATGATATAAATATTAATGGTGTTTTATATTTGGCTCAATTAATAATTATATATTGAGTTGGTGATGATGAAAAAGCATTTTTAGAGCACATACATCAGTTACAAGAAGTCAGGAGAAATGTAAAAGAAAGGAATTAAATTTATAAAGAAATAATAGATGTAACCATATGGTCAAAGGTATTTTAATAATGAGATTTGGTGATGGTATATTTTAGGAAATAAATATTTCCAAAAGGAAGATACAATAAGTTAAAGAACAAAAAAATTAGTTCATGTAGAATTATGAATAAAATCAAAGATAATGCTTAAGAGGTGAGTTTACCATAATTTTTTTTATCTCTCTCTAGTATTTAATGTTTCAAATTTATATTATATTCATTGATATTATGGTGAATGGGAATAATATGAATAATTAAATTTTAATCTACAAGTACCAAGGATGAGTAAAGAAAAAATAATGTAGGTGTTAGATAAAAAGATAATGAACATGACACAAGGAAGTTATAACATGTATCTCATGCAGTGGGAAAGATTAAAATAGGAATAAAAACACTTGGATTTTATAATGTGAGTTAAATAGTATTAATAATAAAAATTATATGACATACAATTAGACTAGCTCATAGGAGTTGAATTCTTTTCAACTAGAGGAGAATAATGTAGACACCAATCTTGCAAAGGCCATAAATTTTGATCAATATGTCTGTTGGATCTAACATTCATGCTGAAATAGAGGTATTGAAAATATGATTTAACCATAACCTATAATATCCAATTAGGTAAATTTTAAAACCTTTTAAGAGGCCATACATGACCATATTAGGGTCTTATAATTGTATTTTCATATATCATTTTTTGGTATTTTTATATTTTTAGAAATAGGATATTTTTGTAACTGAACATGAACATGAGTTGAAATTCATCCATTAGGTTAATTTTACTATTTATAGGATAAGTTGATATTTTTAGGCCTATCCAAGATCACATGTAAAACTTACTAAAATATTATTACTAAAAATAATAGGTCAAGTTAGCTCTATATAGGTTTTTATATTTTCTTGATTTTTGCATGTCAACACCAATTTCAAGTTGATTTCTATTTAAATACTTTTATGCAATGCTTTTAATTATTCAAGGTGAATCAATAAAGATTATTGTTTCACAAAATTATGAGTATTGTACCTATTGATATTTTACTTTTCTAGTCTATGGTATTCATCAAGATGGATTTGAGATGTAATAATTTAGGAACAATAAGAATGATGCTCATGATACTAGTGTTACATTATGGAAATATTATTTTTTGAGGTCTAGACACTATATTCAACTTGTGGACAATAACATAGATTCTTATGTATGTATCTCAATGCTTCTATCTAATATAGAATATTCATTGTATTTATAATAAACCACATAGTCCTATTAGGTTTTTCTATCACATTTTTATTTATATATTTGGATCATGCACATAATATATGTATGATTATATATATCTCAAACCTGAGTTCTTCACCTTAGGTCATGTCATAATTCTAAAAATGTGTTACTAGGCTCATGAAGCTGAGATGAACTCAAAGATCACTTTTTAAATGAGCATTGCCTACTTATACACTACTCCAAATAGGGCCTTAGACATATGTATTTATCCCATTAATGTGGGCTTAAGTATGCACAAGGGTGAAATATGTTATATGTAAGGGCATGTAATGATATAGATTATAATTTGAAAAATCTTATTCATGGGTTGTTCTTTGAATGCTTTGACCTATAATATGACTTATCCTATGATTGATATAGAAATAGGAAATAATAGGGTAGTATATCTTGGTTGTGTAATTTAATGAATGAGTTTTAATAGTTATTTTCTTGGTATTTTATAGATGGGTAAAGAGTAAGATTTTATTTATATTTATACCATAATTTTTTAAAACAAATAATGGAATGGTTAGATAATAAAAATAGGTTGGAATATACATTTCTATATATTTTCAATTTGGATTAAATTTTAGGTACAAATAATAGATAAGGAATATAGACAATATCATCGATGTCAGTGTTCATCTATGCATGGTAGTGTCCATTAGGATAGAAAATTTATGAAGTTATATAACTAATGTTGGAGAATGAAAATCATATTTTAAGCTTCATTTAGTGTATAAGTGAATTGGGATAATAAAATGATAGGGTTAGACCATAATATAAGTAATTAGGCATAGTGAGATGGTGAATGTAAGCCTTTCAAATATAGGAAGGTCTAGAATTGGAGGGTAGAGCCCTGATTGCTTTTGTCAAGTGTACAAGATTGAAATGTTATACAAAATAATATTTTAGTATCTATATCCCCCAATTTAATATAATACTTCATATGGATGAAATTTTACGTTAAATTAAATTAATTTGTACTTGGGTGTGTACAACACACCTTGCCTTTGCTTGAGCACTAATGAAGTTGATGTTGGTGTATCATTTGTAGCCAACATCATGTCATAGTATAAATCAGTGCATGTGATTTGAAATTTAATAATTTAAATGTTTGAAAACTAAAGAGATTAAGGAAGGAGTACACATGTTTGTTGATGAAACCATATTTTATCTTGGTACTTTACTTTGGTAACTATGATCCCTTATGAAGCATTGGAGCTAAGTCAAGTTTAAAGATGAACCTTGGATATTTTGAAGATGGAAATTAGAGGGTAATTTTACCCTTAATCTAGTGTAAGTGTGAGTTATGACATGGCCATTAAGATCACCAAATATCAATCACATAACTCAAATGAATGTATAATAAATCTATATTAAGGATGCTTCTTGGTAAAAATGATCAAAATGGCATTTCTTAGTAGAAATGGTGTTTCTTTATAAAAAAAATTAATTATGTATTTAAATTTTTTGGTGCACTTGCATGGCATAAGCACTTATAATGTGGATCAAGCTAAATTATCTATCAAAATGTAACCTATACTCTATAAATGTGTATAAAATATGTCACAAATCTGAAAACACTATCCTACATTTGTGAAAATTGGTATTAAATGTATAATATTTTAACTTAAGTGTATATCTGAATCATGCAAACTATATCAAATTATAACAATTGTGTGTGTGGATTCATTTCTCTATGATATTCCCCCACTGATATTCCATCACTTTTGATGTGATGGAAATGGAATTCGGTATTTGCCTTACCTTAGAAGGATAAACTAGTTATATTATTTGTGAATGGATCATGTAACATAAGGATTATGTATAATTAGATATATCAATAAAACTCATACTATGTGATAATGCATGACATGGATCATGGTAACATATAATAAGTAACACTACAAAATCATATAATAATCAAGCACACACCAAAGATTATTCAATGTTACACAAAGTGGTCTAAATATACTTAAAACAAGGGTCATGTTTAAATGTCACACACTCAAAGGGAGGGCATATTAAAATATGCAAACATAAGTAAATAACACTTAATGGAACATGGGCATAAAAGTAAGGAACATATATAAATTTTACATAATTAATATAATTTTAAAAAAAAGTAGAATCAAGGAAGTGATAATGTTAATGATTGAAGTATAAGTAACCAACATAAGTGTATCATACTAGTCCTTGCATATATGTATTAGAAATAAAAATCATGTAACATAACATATCAAATACATAATGTAAGATGTAATAATGAGTATTTAAATGTGTAAGTGTTAGTATATAAGCTCAAAATGATAATTTAAAACTGATTATAAAACCATATAACATGTATCTATCATGATCAAATAGAATCAAGGTACTCCTAATGTAGTGTGTCACATTGGAAGAGGAAAGGTCCCACATTGGCATGCTCATGTATCATTTATCTAATGTATTCCTTTATCACACTCAATTATTCATGAAACATATGTGTGTATAGAGACAAAATGTTATGTTATCTACTAGCATAAAGTCAACAACATATATTCCAAGGACTTGGTAAACATGTGTATCCTAAATAAGTTTTGTATTTTTTATTTATTTGAATGGTTTTATACTTTTTTGGTTTTTTATTATATTTTTGGATTATTTATAAGGAAAATTATATATTATGATCCCATATAATATATGTTGATAGGATTATATGAACTCATAATATGGTGCATCAAATAGGTGGTACTACCAAAGGGCATATATAGGTGTCATATATATGACTATATAATATGTGGTACATTATGTATGTCTCATAAGACTCTGTGGTCATGAAGAGGTCATATAATGAATAGTAGTTATTAGAACCAATTATTTAATGCTATATAGTTTCATTAATGTATCTATAATTGGAAATTTTTAATCACTCTTAGCAATTGGGGTGGACCATCCAAGTGTAGATGAGGACTTTAGGGATTCCATGGTATATATGAGGATGGGAATTTCAAATTGTTGACATTTTTTGAATGATTAACCTTAGTAGGTTTTTATAATTAACTATCTTGGAAAAGCTTCTCTTGTTCAAGTGGATATTCTAATGGAATTTAAGAGACTATAATTACCCCGTTGATATGAATTTATTTAATACACCCATGCACTATCAATGGTACCATGCAGGGTTTATGTATCCAAGGTAATCTAGATAGTATATCAAATACTCTAATTTATTGTATAATGTAAAAGGTAGTGATCACATGTTTTGGACTAACTTATAAAGGTAAATCAATATCACCAATAACTTGGTGTGATCTCCCATTGAATTCTCTACCCATTTTGGTCTAAAGGTATAAATCATCACATGTAAATTAAAAATGTGTGAGTATAATGATGGTAAATACACTATCACTAAATGCATTATTGACCATAACATTTCGTATAGGTTGATGATCAATGTATACCATAGTGAAAAATGAGTGAATAGTTTTCATCATCCACAATTTAATTGTCATCAAATGTAATAGAACGTATTTGAACCATATGAGATAGAGTGATAAGTGTGTCAATAATCCATATAATGGGTATAGCTAGTAATGTGGAGTAGGATGTGATTTATATTCCATTTTCCTTTTCATATTTTTATTATAATGATATTATAATGGATCATTAAACATCTTTTGGTTTTGATGGTCACTAGGTTGTGATCATGAATACTTTGGAGGATCATCAAAGATAAGATTTTGACTATTAATTAGGTCTTGAATATTATATTCCAAGGTATAAAGTTTATTTTTATAATGTTTTACGCCTTGGTCATAGTCAAAATATGTATTAATGTTATATCCTTTTACTAGATGCCAACTCGTATCAACCTTTATAGGAGGAGGGAGAGATGTGAGATGACACTCCACATTATTCTTAAGTAACAAAGATAGAGACTCAGATAATCATGTAAATTATTTCTTAGGTTCATTATATAAGATAATTTGATTATGTTTCTATGACATTGTGTTAACCATTAAGGTTGCTTCCTTTTTTAAGTTGTGTACATTTAACCTTATAGATTGGTTTGATATGAAACATTATAGTAGATCACTACTTCCTTTTTAAGTTGTCTTGAATATCTTATCAACTATTAGATTTGTCATTTTCTTCAACATTTTTTTAAACCTAAAAAATTATTCATTAATAGGTTCATTGGTTCCTTGTTTAATCTTGGAAATTTGTGTATATGACATATTTTTATTGATGTTGATCGAGAAATGTGTTAGAAATTTATTTGCTATACATTTAAATGCTTTCACTAATCAGATTAGTAAATCATATAAAAATCTAAAAGCATATTCCTTTAGGATATTTTTAAATTATTTGGTCAAAATTTTATAATTTGAATCATAATCAAGGTATGTTTCATAGAAAGGTTGAATATTATGTTCAGGATCACCCTTTCCATCATAAAAAATGAAACTTGGGTGTAATAAAAACACCTGGCAAAGGGTGAAAATGTATCTTAGGTAATAGAGGATTATGTAATACATATTGTGAGTCAATATAATTAGTAAATTACAAATAATTATGTTTAATTTTTCAAACCTTAGCTTCCAAATCTTGAATAACTTGGAGAAGAGTTTGTATAGTAAACCCATTGATTTTTAGATTTTAGATTTTAGATTTGAGAAACCACCAAATGGGATCAAAACACCAGTTGTGCTGACGTAGGAATTGAAACCAATAATTTAGTTGAATTATTAATTTTTCCCATGTAGGATGTAACAAGAGTCATACTATATAATGGTTCACCATAATTAGATGTGGATGCACTAGCATTAGCATGTTTATTTATATATTTTTTGTAATATTTAAGAATAAATTAATTATTTATTTATTTGTATTTATATGATTGGTTAAAGATTATTTATCTTCCATTTCAAAATTATATTTCTTAACATTTTCCATATTTTATAAATAGAAATAAATATTCCAAAATTAATAAAAAAAATTAGATCTACAAATTAATAAAATGAAAAACCTTAGAAGGTAAAAAAGCCTAGAGAAAGCTAAGATTTGCATGAAAATACTTAGTGGTTGATTTCACCAAATGTTTAACCATTTTTAAGGATTAAATATATATGGGTTAATGGGTTATAATATCCTAATCAAATGGATGATTTAACTATTCTAAATTAGGCCAATTAAATTAATTTAGATAACATAATATACTGAATGTGGAAAATACCAAATATAGAAAGAACCATTCCAATTTATATTTTGATAATTTTAACAAAAAGAAGAGATAATAATTATCTTATTTGTATATGTGTAGGTATATTTTAGATGTATAGTTTTTTCAATAGGTGGACTAATGCTCGAGTTCCCATCATCAGATTATGTAAAAGATTATTTATAGAGTCTTGGACACTACTATCAATGTTTTTATCCATGGGTCGATGGTTATGTCTAATAATAAATATTCCCTATATTTATAGGTAACCACTTGGGTATGTTAGGTTTTTATGTTAGGTTTTATATATATGCATAAGCTTTATATGAATCTATATATTAAATCTTATTTATTCACCTTAGGTCATGTCATCTTTTCCAAAATGGGTTAGTGGGATCATGAAATCAGCCTAACCACAAGGACCTCTTTTTCAATGATTGATACCTACATATCCATTACTATGAATAAGGAATCAAAAATATGTAGTTCTCCCCTAAGTGTTAGCTTGTGTTTGCACAAGGGTGAAATATTCTAAAGGTGATGGCATGAAATGATCTACCTTTTAACTTTATAAATATTTCTCATGGGTTGTTATTTGAATGATTTATAACTATAATATAATTGATCCTATTGATGATATAAAAATAGGGAATAAAATGATAGTTGAACTAAGTTGTGAAATTTATTGAATGATCTTGAATAATGAGTTTGATTGTTATTTTATATATGGGTAATGAGTAGGTTTTGATTTGTATTTATTCCATGCCTTTTGAAAATATATCATGGAAGGGTTATAAAAGACATAGTTCAACCCATACATATCTAAATATTTGAAATCTAATTGAATTTTGAGGTACAAACATTATATAATGAATATGGATACTAACATCAACACTAGTGCCCATATATGGATGGTAGTGTATGATAGGATAGAAAATTATTTAAGGTCTATAAATGATAGTGGAGGATATAAATCATATTTTAAGATTATTTTAGTGTACAGGTGATCTGGGTCATCAAAATGATAGGTTTAAACAATGAAATAAGTAGTTAGGCACAATGATATGGTGAATATAAGCCTTTTATAAGTAGGAAGTTCTATAACTTAAGGGTAGAGATATAATTGGTATTTGTCAAATTTTGAATACTAACATGCTATATATAATCATATTTTAGTATATGCAGTTACGTTAATTTGTATTTCTCGATATGCCCTATTCTAGGAGGTAGAGTTTAGTAGTGTGACTATTGTATCAAGTCATAGTTATAATACTAGATTTATGGTACATGGAAAGTTGAACTCAATTTACATATACATTATACTCATCATATTATTCCATTCTTTATATTGAAACCATTTTTTTTTCTATTTATTTGTAATAACTTAGAAATTACTTGTATGATAATTAAGGTTTAGAAAATATTTTTACATTAGAATGATGTTGATGTAGTGGTATGAAATCTTGGATGACTTGATTATCAAAATATTATAATTATGTAAGCTATAACTATGCTCGATTAGATTAAAACTATGTAGTGAGACCATATTACCTTGCTAATATAGTAATATTAATATGTAATAATTATCATGTGGAAGTTAATGAATGTTTAGTGATCGCTATGATAATATGAAATATATCATTCTTAGATGTTTATTATAGACTTTTAAATCACTGTTTATGTTCACTTATTATAATAAATTAAAAAAATAATAATGGGAAAGTGGTATAGCCTAATATCTTGTCAATAATTTGCTTATAACATGATGATGTGATTTCCTAGACATTACTCTATGCCATGGATTATTTTAATTAAATGCCTACTTGTATTTCAATCATTTTTATTAGTATAATGAATCAAAATATCTGAATTGATGTTTCTAAATCTTATTATCATGTTGATAATGGAAGGAATTAAGTGATAGATTGTTTAATACCATGCTCTCTATCTTAGCAATTTGTGAAATAAATGATGCTTAGGTTTTATCAAAATTTGGGAAGTAAATTTGTAAGTAATTATTAATTTATAATTATTTTATTAGATAAGGCTAATATACATGTAAAGGGTCTGATGCCTAACACAAAAAATCCCAAAATATAAGCATGAAAAAACAATAGAACATAAACCAATAGAGTACTAAGACTCAAAAACTAGCCATGACCACAATTCACTAACAAACTGATGCCAAAAAACTTGCCAAAAGATTAAAAAAAACTAGAGACTATGAAATTATTGATCTGAGTTCTTAGACTCCAAGTACAGTACCAATTTTTTGGTCTTAGTATTTTCATTTTACTTTGCCCTTCCTTTGGTGTGATTTTTGATACCTTATATGGGTTCAATGGCTTCTCTCTTCCTCTTAAGCCCTATGAATCTAGTTTTTACCTTTCCATAATGTGAATGTCTCCTTTATTTTTTGCCTCCTCCACTCTGACTATTGTTTTTACCATGTGGGGAATAACCAACATTATCTTCTTCCTCCTTCTGATTATCACCCTTCCTCATTGAGAAGTCACCAAGTGTCAATAGAAACATCAAATTTTCAAACTCAACAAAAATTTATGAGCTCAAAATCCTTTGGATAGCCACCTTCATCTACAAATTTTGCATGGAATTTTATATTTCATTAGTAAAATTAATGTTGAAAGATAAGTAACCCATGTCGGCAATAGGTTTAGTAAAAATTGAAAGACCTTTTTGGTTGCCTCTAGGTTGAAAGTCTCCCAAAGCATTTTATTCACCAAACCCTTCATTCTTCCCATATTTGGGTTCCTCTTTAGGTTCTGATAAATCCTCACTATCCCTATCTAAATCCTCCTATTCACTATGTATGTGTATAGCCTCTAAAATTGCCTTGCTCTAAAGAGGTTCCCCACTTTTGACCATTAACAGAATGAGACCCTAATGGATTATATTTGTCAAAGGCTTGCTATTGAAATTAGTGACAAATAATTTAAGGTACTTCAACAGGAAAAAGGGAATATTTATGAGATGGCCTCTAAAATTATTAAGGAGGAGGAAATGATGATAAAAAATCAAAGTGTGCTTTACTTCAAGGGTATTATATTTCATGACCTAAAGATAGATGCTCGACCATTTCCTTGGAAAATCAATGCTAAGAAACCCTTTCTAATTGGAAGACTTGGGTTTTTTTTAATTTTTTTAGCGATAAAAATGTTTAACAAATCATCTTTCCTTTTCTTTTCTTTGAAAGCTTTAACACCATTGTAGTCCATACGTATAATTTTCCCAATGGTTTCTTTAATTACAATGATTTTTAAACTATGCATATGGACATCTCTCTCCTTCCATCCTCTTGCAAAGTCATAAGAAATCATCATGTCATGGTCTATTATCCTTTCTATGAAGCTTTCAAGTCCTACTTTTACCATTTTTCTCCATACATAGGGATCTTCTTTAATCTCTACTCTGGAAATGGGTTTGACCCTATCATGATTGCCTCTTATATTGAACTTTTTATCTTCTTTGTGATTTTTACAAGCTAGAAAACTAGATATTAAATTTGAAAAGGCCTTAATTAGCTTTCCCTTAATAATAATAGAAATTAAAATTAAGTTTCTCCACTCATGTAAGGCCTTGAAGTGTTATTGTATCATAATATCAACACATGTGCAAAAGCTACTAAACCCATGCTAATTAGAGTTATTGATTATGATGATCATAAAATCAAACATTGGAGTGGGATTTATCAGAATGAATGATAGGCATGACTTCTTTAGGGATATCCAAATTGCCTTTCTAGAAGTTGAGAGAGCCACATGTGACCTCTAAGTTTGCCATATTGTTAGCACTTTTGTTTCCTTACATATAGACATGGCCTATAGACACTCCCTTGAATGAAGTAAGAAAAGTTTTGGCATCCTCCATTATGTTGGTAATCTTCCAAGAAGATTGGGATGATCCCTTCAAATATTTAATAATGTTTAGTGAATCTCCTTCCATATGTAATTTTTCCAACCCCATCTTGGATGTAAGCTCGATCCCCTACCAAAACTCCATAACTTATACCAAATGATTAGTTTGAATCCCTAAGGGTCATACATATGATATAAAGATATTTATATTAGAATCTTGGATGACTCCACCACCTCCTATGGGAACATAATTCCTTTTTGTCGATCCATAAAAATTTAATTTGTACCATAAAATCGAAGGGGAGATCCACTTTATCTTCATTCTATCAACACTCAATTTTGAGATTGGGTAGGAATCACAAGATTCAGTGAAATTAAGATCCAATAAAAGTAAGGATAAGGGTATTCACCAAAATAAGAAGCATAAGTTAACCAATTTTCCTTGATATAAGCCATTATCTTCTTGAAAGTGGTGATGGGGATGGGATTCAAGTTGTCAAAGATGGTCAATTTTTTAAAATCCATATTTCTTAGAAAATATGAGGGAAAGATAAGTTCCATCATTATTTCAAGGTGGGATAGTCCCAATGTGCCTGACATTGGTAGATAAAATCCCATATGGATCCAAGAAAAACCCAAGAGGAATTAGACAAATTGGAAAAACATTGAAAAATGGAATCAACAAAAAGATAAATAATGATGATATGTTCAGAAGATTTAGCCTCCTTGTAGAGAACACACCTACTAGGAATTAAATGTCCCCATTTCTTTAAATTGTCCATAGTTAAGATTATATTTTTAGTAGCCAACCAATAGAAAAAATTTATTTTTGGAATCATATTTTTTATCCACAATAAACTCCAATTTTCCTCTAAGTTTTCTTGAACCCATAAAGATAGATAATCAGATCTAACATAAAATAGACCACTAGGGTTTTCCATCCCTATAAGATCATCATCTTTGGGAAATATATTGATGTGATTATTTTGAAGCTGGTTATTTAACTCTTGTAAAAAAATAATTTCGTATTGGTTCAAGTCTTATTTATGAAGTAACTTCCACCTTTTACTGCCTTCAACCTCCTACCAATAATCACACACTTTGTAACCTATAACCTCCTTAAAGTAATCACTTCATCTTGCTACATATTGAGAGGATTCAAGTAGTAACTGATTGAGCCATAAATCATCCCAAAAATTGACTCTATTACCTCTACCAATTTTCCATTTTAGCCTTCTCAAAATAATATCCTTTCTTTTACTTAAAGTTTTCCAAAAATATGAACCATTAATAGGTTATTATTTAAAAAAGAAAGTATAAACACTCCTTAGAGTTCAAATACTTTGCTTTAATGATCCTCATCCATTGATTATATTATAAAATCACCTTCCATCCTTGCTTAGCCAACAAAGCTTGGTTCATATAACTCACTCTCCTAAGACCCAATCCCTCTTCCCTATAGGTAAAAAATATTTTTTCCAAGAGATAAGTGTAAGTATGAATCTAGCTTCCATCCCCCTCGAGAGGAATTTCTTTTACAATTTATCTAATTGATCCACTACTTTTCTTGAATTAACAAATAAGAACATAAAATAAATTGGAATGCTCTGTAGAGAGCTCTTGAGTAATTGTACTTTCCTAGCTTATGAGAGTAGATTTCCTTTTTATCTAGCCAATTTATTTTTAATCCTATCAATAAGAGGGTTCCAAAATTCTTATTTCATATTTTCTTCAAAAAGAGGGATGCCTAGATAGGAGGAAGGAAGGTTACTTATTACACACCCAATGATCCTATAAATATTCACATGTAGATTTGGTAGAGAATTGATGGATAATAAATAATTTTTAAATAAATTAACACTTTGACCTGACACTACCTCATAGATTTCAAGAATTTTCCTAAAAAAATTGCTTCTGATACTGAGGCTTATCCCATCATCAGAGTGTCTTCCATAAATTGTTTATGGGTTACTGGTCTAGTGTGGGGGCCACTTTAATTCCCTTTATTAATATAGAATAACTATAAGTATAGATTATTTTCCTCCAAGTTTAATCCATCAAAATAAAAATATATGGTGATAGGGGATCTCCTTGTTAGATACCTTTACCCATAGGACAAAACCTTTGGGGACCCCATTAATGATGACTAAAAACATGGGGGTAGATATGGAGGAAGTGACTAGATTTTTTCCTACCTAATTAAACCTAAAATTTTTTAGGAATTTATCAATAAAATGCCATGAAACCATATCATAAGCTTTGTTCATATCCAATTTAAGGAACATTCCATGTCTGGAAGAATTATCAACTGAGTGTATAGTTTCATGAGCAAGATAATGCCATCTGATATATATATTCTAAAAATAAAATCCCATTTTTGTTCTACTATCAACTTGTCAAGAATCATTTAGATTCTTAAAGATATACCCTTTATTCATATATTATATAAATTGGAACAAAGGATGATGGGTCTGAAATCCTTCAAATGATTCACTCCATGCTTATTTGGGATTAAGACTAGAAAAGTATTTTTAAATTATTGAAGAATTATTCCATATTTGAAAAATTCAATGACAACTAAGAAAACTTCATTTTAAATGATGTTCCAAAATACCTAGAAGAAAAAAGGGAGGAAACCATCCGGTCCTGGGGCTTTGTCTCCCTCCAAAGAGAAAACTATGGATCTAATGTCTTCATTAGAGAGTGGGAAAATAATGGATGTGTTATATTCTTGGGATATAACTCCATGAATAAAATTTAAAACCTATTATTCAAGATGGATATCCTAGGAGGGAGTAAAATCCAAAAAATTCCTTTAGAAACTAAAAATTTGTAATTCAATGTCTTTTTCATCTTTACAAATAACCCCATCTTCTCCCTTGATTTTTGTTTAATTTATGTTGGTAATTTCTTAAGGCTAAGATATGTAAATAATTTGTGTTCCTATCACCTTACTTAAGCCAAGTTTTTCTATATTTTTGATGCCAAAATATTTTTTATTTAGCTTATAGATTGTGAAATAAGATTAAGAGTTCTATTTATTTAACTTGATGGGAAAAAGTGGAACCAAAAGCATTGATTTCTTCCTCAATTTTACATAAATCTTCCTCTATTTTCATCTTTGGGTGAAAATATCCCCAAAGACTTCCTTATTCCAAATATTAAGTTTATGCTTGACATGTTTAATTTTAATCATTGAGATGTACATAGTTGATCCTTACACTCAAAACTTCCACCACTCCTTCAGTGATTCAAGCAATGTTAGATTGGATAACCAACTTTTTTCAAATTTGAATAAAATGATCTTGTGTTTATGCATATTTTCACTAGTGAATATTAGGGGGTTGTGGTTAGAGTCAACCCTAAGAAGATATGATCAAGATATGCTAAATTTTATATCCCACATCATTGAGACCAAAAATATATCTACACAAACTTGAATAATTTTTTTCCCAGCCTCCTATTTGATTAGGTAAAAGGGTTTCCTTTCAAATCAACATCAATGAGACCTACCTCTATAATAAATTCACTAAAATCCATCATGTTTTCATTGAATGAGTATATTCCCCCTTTTCTCTATTAGGAATAAAGGATAATTAAAGTCACCTGCCACCATCTAGTTCATGTCTTTGAAACATTTCCTAATCTCAATCAGACCTGCCTAGAGTTTTTACTTATCATTTATGGAGTTAAGATCATAGATGTTTGTAAGTAACCACTCAAATTTAGTTTGAGTGTCTTTGAATAAAATATTGATATGTAATTCAAGTTTTAAACAAAAATCATCCCCTCTAGGATAAGGGGATCCTAGAAGATCATCATTCTACAGAAAGCACCTCTAGAGCTACTACTAAAACTAAAATTTTTATCATATATATTATCTTTATTCTTCAATAATTTATCCTTAGACATCTTAGTTTCATGGAGAATTAAAATATTTGGTTTATGCTTAAAGCCATATTTCCTAGCAATCTCTATTTTGTAGGGTTAGTCACACCCCTTATATTCTTGGATATAATCTAAATTTCTCAGTGCTTAGTAATTGTCTAGAATATAATCTAAATTTATCAGTGCTTAGTAATTATCTAAGGGTCATTTTGGTACCATTTGCTACTTTTTTTATCTATTTAAAATTTTTTGGCATTCTAAATAGTCGGTCTACTAGCAAATTTTAGTTATTTTCCTACTTTATCTTTTTTACTACCCTTTTTGGTTGAACCTTTATCCATTAGTCCTCTACCTTTTCCTTATTTTTCTCACTATACCATTTATTTCTTACTAAATAATAATGACTAGGGATAGGTGAAAAGGGCTTATGCATCCCCTCATTTCTAATTGGATTTAGCATTAATTTTGTCAGCAAAACTTATTATAAAACCAAATCCTCACTAGAGAGTAAATATTCAAAAGATAGGAATGAATTCAAAGCTTCATGACTATCTTCTAACGGTTTTTTTAAGCTAAGAAGGAGTTGGATTTGAAAATGGGGGAATCAAAGGTTTCTTTAACAAAAATATCTATCAAAATGGGGAAGGCTAGTGGAACCTTCTTGATGATCAGATCAATACTCACATCAAAATAAATAGCAATGGAATGGATCAAAGAAGGGGAAGTCTACGGAGGCCTATGAATCTTTGAGGGAAGAAAATCATTAACAAAATCTATAACAAAGAACCTCTTTTTAGAATAAAAATAACTAGAGTAGAAATGGAAGCATGACATGAATGAGGGGAAGGGTTTGAGGAAGGAAGATTAGGAATAGGATCTTGGGTGGGGTGAGGGGAAGGGTTCAAAGAAAGAGATTTCTTTATCAATAGGGAGTGGGGGGTATGAAAGTATTCTTAAATAGAGGACAATATTTTGAAGAATGATTGAGGATATTACAAGTTTTTTAGATCTTTGAGTCTCTTTCTAAGATAGTAATTTGATTCCAAACCTAATATTTAGATTTGATCTTGATGGAATGAATCAGGGGTTTATTTGTAAGGATGAAGACACAAAATCTAGTAACTAGGGTCCTTTATCTAGACCTAGTAATGGGTTTAATAAAAATAGGTTGACCAAGAGGTCTAGCAATCCCAAGGATAACCTCTAGGGCCCATAATTCCAAAGGTATTTCTGATGAGTTAACCCAAACTAGAATATCCTCCATTACCATAATATCAAGGTTAAAACTTGCTTTCCATTTATGGAGATAGACATTTGATTTACCCATAAACCATGGACCCCTAATAAATATCCTAATGAAATCCTCAAAATTTAACAAATTGATCAAGAAAAAATCCTTTTGCATGGTAATGATGTCAATATGTCCCTTAGGATGCTATTTAAAATAACCTACTTTTGAAAGGAATCATTATTGGGTCTAAAATCCTTGAATTTGGCCAAGAGATAATTTCAAAATGAAGAGTCAACTTTCTCTATGACATAATTTATAACATCAAGACATACCTTATTTATTTTGCATGTGGGGACTAGTGTGGATTCTTCAAATATATTTCTTTCAATCACTCTCTAGACACCATTGCAACCCATGAGATTGATTTCTTTCCAATAGATTGGTCTAGTATTATGTCTAGAGAGGTAGGTGGACATTGTCATAAAACTAACATGTAATATAGTTCCTCCTTTGAAGAGGAAGTGGATCCTATCCTAAAACCAATGTGTGTTCCTCCTTCATGAGATCATATCTGGACTATAGCTTGCCCTCTTCTCCCCTATCACTTGAATTCAAAATTCTACCTTCAGACTTCCCATCCATCATTGATTCTACATCTGTGTACACCTATATATGTGTCTTACCTATTATTAATCTATAGTTATTATATACATCACTTTATTATTTAACTAAATATTATACATTACTTATGTGAAAATAATTTTAAAATGATATGATTTGTAGGGCTATGTATGTATTTTATAATACAATGAGTGTGAAAAATAATAAATCTATGTTGACCTATGTTGAAAACTTAACCTTTGATGTTATGTAAAACATGAAAACTATACCCTAAGCCAATTTATATTGATCAAAAATAATTAATTGATGGTTTTATTTATGGTTGAAATTGTATAACTTGTCTTAGTTCACATCCAACACCCCTGAGGAAAAATTTCCTCATAAATATAGGTTTCAGTATTGGTATTCCTTGGTTATTATCTTTTAAGTAATACTTTTATCTATCCTATAATTTAAATGGGCATGGAATCTTGATCAAGGTACTTAATTGTTTAACATGACCAATAATAAATAAGGAAATTATTACTTGGATTCTTGGGGTGTTCAACACTATTGAAGAATAATTAGGTTTCTAATTAATCTATATGGAAAACTTTGAATCCCTTAACAATAATTGGATAGAAAATAACCATTTATAAGTGTAAGAATAGATTAAAAAACAAATATATATACTAAATCCTTTCATAGAGTATGTCAAGAAGCTTACACATCCATCTTATGTCTGAGAATAATCAAGTGTTATTTTTGAAGCCTAGTTGGTAATTTTGGAGAAATGTTTCACTCTAAATGATATGAGCACTAATTTTAAGGCTTGGATTTGGGCCTATCAATAAGTGGGTGATGTTACACTATTTTAGAATCATTACATAAGTGATATGAATCCTTGTCTCTTACCTAAGAATCCTATTAAAGGTGATTCATATAGAGGTATTCTAATATAAATAATAAGGAATAGAATATTATGAAATTTCAACTCTTGAAGCAAAATGATCTTACCTTAACTGACTAAATGATCAATTTTATAATGTTTTTGTGTTATGTAAATTACATGAATAATAATGATATAAAAATAACTAAGTTCATGTTAAACTTACATTAAGTATTGGTGCATTATCTTAACATTACCAATCACCATATTCTTTTTGTTGTAATTAAATCTTCTCTTCGGGATAAAGAAAATGAAAAGAATCTCCTAAATGCTAGATAAGAATTCTATAACAATATATATCAACTTAAGTCCTTTATTTCACTAGTTGGTAGGAAACTTAAGAGGTAGAATTAGAATAATATTTTTGGGGAAGACAATAGGAATTTCAGTAATTTTCGGACCATAATAGAGGAAAATCAAAACCTCAAATTGCCTAATGCCTAATAATATGAAAAAAAAATTAGCTGCAACTTAATCATCATGGTTTAAAAATAAGTTATAATATAGTACACTTTCCTCCATAGGGATTCATTCATTTATTTCAACATGATGATAATCACTACAATAATAATGTCCCAAGTTTTAAGGCAATCAACTACTCAATCATAGGGTGTTTGCAGTTGTTGAAAATTAGAATGTTGAATAATAATCCACATCGATTGAAACCTAAGGTACAATTTATAATTTTTATTTGGATATTTTAACTAATTTTGGATTAAAATATAATTTTATTTATCATTCCATTATAGGTAAATATAAGCTTAACCCTAATATAATAAGATAAGAATGGGAGGTATAATTGTCATGAGTAAAAGAATTTTAGTTTTAGAATATTAGGAGCAAGATAAAATTGATTTATGGGTACTTAGGACATAGGTAAATATAATTATATCCCTTAGGGTTCTATGAATAGATTATTTGATATAAATTCAATCTAGGATTTTTTTCTTCAACAATAAAGTATAGTGCATACATGATCTAGGTAATATGTTATAAATTAAGGGAATATTAACACTAGTTGCCCTCAAAATATTATAAACCTTATAATTAAGTAGGGAAATTTGTAAATGTCTAAGCACTATTTTTTAAAAGTGAAAGATCTCACTAAGGAAAGATAACATGTATTTAGATACTTTCCTATCTTATGATAATTCAATGACATATTTATTGAAAAAAATTAGGCTTAACACCAATAATCAAGTTTGATTTCTTGATTCACATTATACCTAGATATGCACTTACATATAAAGCACCATATAGGATGAATGTGAAAAACCTGTGAGAGATTAAGATCCAATTTTAAGAGTTCATGAATAAATGGAGAATCAAACAATGTGTTTCACCATGGGGTTTTCCCATTGTCTTCCTAATAATAATGATATAACACTAATACTTTTCATGAACTATAGTATTTTGATTTAATTCACAATCAAGAATAGTTATCCTTTATCTAGGATTGATGATATTTATGATCAAATGAGATATGATTCAATTTTATATAAGGTATCAAAAAACTATAAATCAATGAATACGATGTGTACAAGACTACCTATCAGGATTGATAGGGCCATTATTAGTTCATAATCATGCCCTTTATCTTCAACAATACAATGATAAAAATCATGAACTTGATGAACAATGGGTTTAAATATATTTTGGATAGATTTGTTCTAGTATTCCTTTATGTTATTCTAGTTTACTTAAGGAATGAATTAGAATATGAACAACATTTTCCCTTAGTCATATAACTTATAATGTAGTATAATCTTTAGGGTAAGTTTTCTAAATGCTCCTTATTTTAGATTATATGCATTACTTGGAGCATATAATTAAAAAATAATGACTTTATTATTGATCTCCCCAACATCAATGATATCAAGGAGTGGCATACTCATAAAAATGTTCATGAAGTGAGAAGATTCATCAGGTTAGAATATTATTACTATATATTTGTTGATAATTTAGCTAGGATGGTTAACCTAATCATTTCCCTCTAATACAAGGGGAATAAATTTATGTGTAAAATTTAGTGTGAGGAGGATTTCTAAAGAATTAAATAATTATTAAAGATTTCAGCTCTAATAATAATATCATATATAGTGCAAGAACCATCCCTAATAATTTCCCTAATACCATATGAGCTCAAAGTACCAATGAAAGTTAAAAAATAATTTCTCTACACGTGTATGACCTCATCTTGAAAGGGAAAATCCTAATTAGGTTGATCCATAATTATTATAAAAGGAGGGGAATTAATTTTTTTTATGATCCTTTGAAAAGATTACCAAACCATTCATGATTTTTTTGAATCTACCCCATCCAAAAACTTTAGTCTACCTACTTCAAATTTGTACACATAATCTCCATGGGTGGTGATAGGGATAGATTAAAACCCATTTCCTGTAAGGAGGTCCAAAAATAGAAAAAAGTATGAAAGAAGTTGAAAAAAGGGGGGACTCACTAAATTCATGGAGTGAATCATGGAATAATGATAAGATTGTTCATGACTTTATGGTGGCCTAGAATAAGTAGAAAGTGACCATCCAAAACATCACTATCAATGTTTTAGAGGATTTCACCAATGAAGCAACTGGAATGTCATGTGTAGGCACCAAGGCATTCAAAGATAAAATTAAGAATCAAGATTCACTACAACCTTTTTTCAAGATAAATTACTTTGTGTAGATAAATAAAAATAATTTCCATGAGATAATATATTGTGTTATTAGCTTGACATTTTCCATCAAATCATGCATTACATGATGCTACAAGGTAAATATACTCTTATATTTTCCCACCATTTTCTTCTCTTTAATGATTTTACTAGTTAAAAAATTAACCTTTCCTAATTTATACTAAATTCCCTTGAGAGTAGCATCTTCTTTCACCAAGTGAATGACACGAATCCCATCCTTCACCAAGGCTTGATTCTCCTTCTAGTCAAGCATGGCCAAGCCCTTAATAGTCAAGATGTTCCCCTCAGGGGTTCCTTCTCTAAGGAGGACTCCCTAGTAGAGGATACCACTATGGGATCCTACTATTCCTTTCATTTTACCCCTAAGATAGCTTATCAAATTCCCCCTTTGATGACCTCCCCCTTAAGTTGTTTATCCCCAAACTAAATCTATCTCACTCAAACTAGTTACCCAAGTGAAGACAACATAGAAATGGAAATCCATTATGAATGATGAGTTGAAAATGAATAAATTTCATCTATAAAACATTAATTACAAGGTTCAGTAAGTAGGGTTGGGTGTGGCCAGACTCATTCAAGATTGAAATTCATTACATATATATCTTAAAGTCATAGTTCAAGCTTTTGTCTAATATACCTAGCCCAATCAATCCCTTACATTTCAATCACCAAAGGTTTTTAAAAAACCCCTCAAGTTTCCCCCAAGGGGTCCCCCCATAATCAATCTCCCATGCAGGTTAAAGTAAAAAAGTACCCTCGAATGATCTTCTCTAGGGAAGTTGTTGAAGGCCCCAAGAACCACACTCAGGCAAAAGTTTCTAAGGAAAACTAGATCATTCTATAAAAGGACACTAAATATGATTAATACCCTTATTATGGAATTTATTCCTAATTCTATTCTAGTTTCTTATTTTTTGCTCTCATTCTAGTACTATAACATTTTTTACTTTTTGGATTTTTGGCCCTATTTATGGCCTGTTAAAACTTTTGTAATGTATGTTGGTGGTTCCAGTTCCCTGTAAAACCTATATTTTACCTCATAAAATATAAAAATAATATCATATATTATTAGTAACTTTGAATAGTAAATTGATACATATATCAATTGGTTTAGTGGTATCTTAAATTAAGATGACAAAGTGGTTGCCTAAGAGGCTTGAAAACTCAAGGAACATGAAAATAAATACCCCACTTATGATCTAAAACTAGCATAACTATTTAATTCAATAAATAAGTGAAAACATTTTATGCTTGGAAATAAATTCAAAGTAAACTTATGCCATCACATATTATAGTATCTTTATTATCAAAATGATTTGAATGCAAGATAATGTAATTGGATAAAACTAAACATACATTCCAACATGGAAATTTGTTATGTCAAAGATAAAGGAAAACATGTTTTTAATTCATTAAAAAAATGCACTTATAATTTTAATCTTTTTAAGGATAAATTTCATAAATCATATGTTAGAACAATAGTTAACTGTTGACTTATACAAAGTAAATTGGCACATAATTAGCTAAAAAGATTATCCATAGGGATTTTTTCTAATTATTATTTAGACTCAGAGATCCTTTCAAGGTATGAAATAAGTATTTATGTCCTTAATTAAATAAAATTAAGGAATAGAGTCTTGGAATAAGTGCATATTACACCTCATGTTCTTATGTTAGTGTTACAAAGCTGATGCATGAACTTAAAAGGTTCTATTTTTTAGCCTAGAATAAATAAATATGTGGTTTTATATATGGTAAAACCCATGGAATGCTAGTTGGTTAAGTTTGATAATTTTCATCTACGTGGATTCATTTATCTTAGTTACATACATAATGATATATGATCTATAATCTCCATGGATTTCATATTAGGATTTCCCAAATTGAAGTCAACATGAAATTATATTAGCAGTTATTGATAAGTTCAAAAAGGTCACACATTTTACTATAGGCAATATGAAATATTATTCTAATATGTTTTTTTAAAAATCTAAGGAAATAACTTGAATTCATGAAATTACTAATTTTATTATCCCAAATTGAGATATTTTTTTACTTTAAGGTTTTACCAAACCTTGACTATTGCATTCAAGATTTAGTTAAATTTTATTTCTTCATAAAACCTAGATATAGATGGTCAAACCAAAATATTTAACCAATTATTTGAATACATTATGACAATGTATGTGATGGATCAAAAAAACAAAGTGGGAAGAATAATCCACTTATTTTATTTTTCATATAATAACACCTATCATTATGTTATCAAAATGGATCATTTCAAATCCATGCATGGTAATAAATTATAAACTCCCATTAGATGGGAAGGGTTAGAAAATAGGATTGTTGTGGGACTTAAAACCTCACATGATTTTTATAATCAAATGTAACTCATTTGTCAAATATTTAAGGTTACCTCTACTAGCAGAAACAAACTACGTAGACTTGAAAAAAACTCCTGAGAATTTTTAGTTATGGGGAAAATATTTTTATATTGAGACCTCAAAAGAGTTCCATCAAGTTTCCAAAATATTCCAAACTAGCTCCTCACTTTTGGGGTCCATTTAACATTGTGCAAAATTTCAGCCCTATTACTTATTACCTAGCTCTTCCTCCTTTTCCATCTAAGATTCACGATGTGTATTTGATTTATCTAACATTTTGAATTAAAAATATCTACAAGTAATGAATGAGGATATAATACAACTAGATCCTATAAATATCCTATTCCATAATAACATTAATCTATTAAGTCATGATACATAACAAGGATTTGTCCAATAATCCTTAAAACATTAATAAGTGGCACTTGGGAAGATGAAATTCTCTTCTGCTAAAAATAACCTCAAATTTTTTATATAAATACCTACATGGTGAATCATTTATTTGGGTGAAGATTTAATATTCAATGTTTATCCTCTTAAATAAGAGTGTGTTAAACACCATGCAAAAAAAACTACCTACTCTTTTCTGAGTTAACCATGTTATATTTGAGCTAAGCTTGATGTTTTTTAGCTAAGTTTTATCATTTGTATATGATTAATTTTATTTAATGATTTTAAATTTTATTTATCATTTAAATATTATTTTAATTTTATTTATTTATCTTTAATTATGTATTTAAAAAAGTGTTTATTTTTTATTTTCCATTAAATTAATTTTGATGCTTGTGTGCATGCTTCAGGTGGTACTATCTGATGGGATGAGATAGGCATGGTGTCAAAGTAGTTTAAAAAGTATAATATTTCCTTCCATATACTATATATAGGTGTATGATAAATATATGTTTCTTTTCCCACCTTCATGTTTATTATTTTTCTCTATTATGATAGATCCATATGATGCATTTTTTGAACTTGTTCCTTTCCTATACTAGGGTGGCTTATAATCAGTTTTGATAATTAATTTTGGAATTTATACCATGGGAAGAGTAAAAAAAAAATTGTATAGCTTCCATGCACTCAAATTTTTGAATAAGGATAATGTGTATTGGATTTAACTTTACCCCTTGAAAATAAATATAAGAAAGGATAAATGTTGTGTTAAACATGAACAATGGGATAGTACTTGGTGTTTATAGAATTATAATGTTATGAAATATTAAATAAATTTATAGTGTTAAGGTTATTTAAAACTTTTAATATCGATGCACTTTATAAAAATTCTTAAAGTGTTAATTTCATGCAATGGTTTTAAGGACACAATTTCAACATGTCATTGACTAAATAATTATAATGATTATTTATCATCTTTTATAAGTTTATTTTTAATAATTTTTAAAACCCACATAGGTTGTTGACCATATGGAGGTAGATATAATAGAGTGGATAAAAATAAATGGAAATAATATAAAGTGGTAATATAGAATAATGAAATGTATAAATCTATCATGTAGACTATGTGGAAACATGTGTGCTAGGGTATGCTACCACAATGATATAATTTTGGGAAATTTTAAATTTTTTTCATCCACTCCATCCATTAGCCAAAAATCACTCAAAATAATTAATGAGTAAAATTTTGGTTGGTTCTTCGAAATATTTGGAAGGTTGGAGAAGCATCCAACTATAAAAAACGTAAGGAGTAAGGCAAGTTAATTGAGCCCATAATTTTTGGAATATTTTGGGGAATATAAATGGGCTTTAAGGTGAGAAGTACATTTTTAAAAATAATTTTATCCTCCTCATTGGTGTATCAATTTGATATTAACATATCTTTAAAATTTAGGTGCCCTGATGGAAATTTTTTATTTGTGTGAAAAATAAAGTGGTGGAGATAAGGAGATGGTTACCATGTAAGGCAACTATGTAATTCCCTTGAATAACCAATCCACATTTTTTCTATCTCCTACAAGTGATTATCACTATAGATGTACTACCCTATAATATTTTTCTACTCCTTTATTATTATATTGACATATATTCATGATTTTCTATGTTTAAGGTGATTTTATTAAGGGAAAACCTAGATTATTTACTTTTACTTCCTCAAGAAATAGCTAAGAGGTTTGAATGTTAATTTGTTTATATACCCTAGATGGATTCAATGGAAATAAATGGATTATTTCCCTAATATGGCTTCCATTGATGGCAAGAGGAAAATATTGGACCATCATGAGTTCAATGGTCATTTGTTCTTATAACTTTTAATTATTTATAGATATTTATTGCATACTATGAAAACCCTAGTTTACATATTTCAAGGTGGAAATAAAAATATATCTCCCCCCCCCCATCTCTCTCTCATATCTTGCACATAATTTTATAGTGTTGTCCTTTTTATTTGAGGACTTTTACTTGTCCATATTGATAGTTGGGTGTTGTAAGGTCCATTAATTAAGTTCTAATATACACATTCAAATTTAATTTAGTGGTTACATAATGAAAATCAAGGCTTGAGTCTACTTAGTTGGAGTTGTGGGGCTAATTTTATAATTCTCTATTTGACCTAGATGATTTCCTTATTATCAATAAAAAAATATGTATTAGATAGCATGCTAGTTTTTATATCTCTAACCCTTTTACAATGGTAATATTATTAGCTTAATTTTGTAAATGATGATGAATGTAAGGGTTGTAAACCTTGTCTATGGATGTTATTATTTGATTATAATATCTCATTATGATCTCAAAATCTATAGTTGAACTATTGCACTTATAAAATAGCAATGATATACTATTATTTATTTTTGACACAAAAGATGGAAATATCTATTATAAATGAAAAGTTGTTCATGTAATGTGTTGTATTGATTATCATATGGGCTTATATCCCTAGCTGGGCATGTTTACCATTCTCTTATCCATATGAAATTTTGATATGTATATGGTTAATATTTTATATTTATTTTAGAATGAATTTATGCATACCCTTAAATAGTAATATAATGAATCAATACATATGTATGAGTAAATCAGTAAATCATGTACATTTTAATGTTAGTGTGTCTACACTTGGACCATAGCATATCTTGATTGTAATTTTTAAGGTTTATTTAATGTTTTTATTATAAATTTAAATTATGTATATTTCCTTTATTTTTATGTTAACTTAAGAACTTGAAATTTAAGGGAATTTCCTTATTCTTCCTTTCCAATGAAAACTCCAAATATATGACTAATTTGGGACCTTTATTGTAGATTAAAATTAATTATGACCTTTATGGAATAGAACATTATTGTATTTTTAAAATTAAACTTGTTGATATGCATTATAAACATGTTAAGATATATTTAGACGTGTAAACTCAGACTTCATAAAATGTTTGATCTACTTAACTATCCAAATGATTTTCAATACCTTCACTAGATAGCTTTTGCCTATATTATGCATACTTAAATTGTATGAATTTAATAGTTGTGTGTTATTTTGTTAGAGATAGTAAGACTCGATAATACAATAGCAGTTTGTACTATGTTTTTTGAATTTGATTACAGGTGATATATATGATGAGAAACATGCTTCCATTATTACCTTAAATTATAATTTATTTCCTCATTGATGATGAAATATACTTTTGAGGATCGAGGAAAATTAGAAAATAACTCTTCAATAGATTTACATGTATGTCTCAATTGGGTAGGAATATTACACATGTATGGAACCTATAAATAATTTCGTGAATTATTAATCATTTATATAATGTTATTACACTTATGTAAATATGCTATGCTAATTTATATTTCTTTTTATACCTTACTCTAGGAGGCAGATTATAGTAGTTTGAATTTTATTTTAATTAGTAATTGGTATAATAGCTTTAGGGTACATGGAAATTGGAAATCCTATTATATATTCATTATACTCATTATGTTTCTACATGCTACATTTTGAAACAAAGTTTTTCTTGTTGATCTATTTCTTTTTAACTAGTGTGAAATTATTAGTATGCTAGTTATGGTTTGCAAATTGTTTCTCCATTAGGATGATATAAATGTAGTGGTATGATGGATGTCTTGATTATAAAAATATGATATGAATATATGTCAATAATGTGTTCTATTATATTTAAATTACATATTGATCTTGTGTTCCCTTGCTATTATAGTCAAATTAATACGTAATTATTAGCATGCATAAGTTCTTAAACGTCCAATAGTTATTGTTCTACCATGAAACATATCATTCTTGGATTTTTATTATAGAAGTTATAAAATATATAAGTTAATAATTTTAAACTAGTATAAACTCAATTTTTATTTGTTTCTATTATGATGATGTAATTTATTTGACATGAATCTAGTATGTACCTTATTCTAAGTTTAAGTTTTCCTATAGCTAAATAGTTATGATCCATATAATGACTCATTTCAACCATAATAAAGGTTGTTCTAATGATGTGAATTTATCTTTCCAAATTCTTAATCTCATGTTGTTAAGGAAATAAGGATTGAAGTGACATATAGTTTAATACCTTGTTATCTTTCTTATTAGTTTGTGAAATAAGTGAATGCCTAAGCTTGAACAGTATTTAGGAAGGAATGTTTACTTCTTAATTTTCAATTGGTAACTACATAACTTTATTCTTTAATTAAGTATTGTATAGTACTTACTTGTAATGAATTTTTGAATGCTAGGATGTTTATTTTCATCCCTATCTTTTATAATACAATGTGTGATAACACTAATAACATATGTTGACCTATAATGAAAAATTAACATTTGAGGTTGTGGAAAATATGAAAACTAGACCTTAAAAAAATAGTTATGTTTAAAATAATTGATTAATGGTTTCCCTTATGGTTGACATTGTATAACTTAGCTTAGTTCACATCAAACAAACCTAAGGATAAATTGTCTCATAAATATGGGATTACATATGGTATTTTTTACTTATACTTGAAAAATGATACTTATATTCATACCTAAAATGTAAATGATCATGATTGCTTTATCAATATGATCAATAATTATACATGAGCCTAGTCATATTGATTATTATTTATTGATCAATATGATCAGTAGTTGAACATGGACTTAGTCAAACTCATGTGATGACTTATCTTATTACTTATTTATATTTTTAATGTTACTTTTAGAACACATTTATACAATTCTATAGTTTGTGATAAAACCTTAAAATAAAAATATAAATTATATTTTTTATCAAACCTTAACCATAGCAAATTGGAGAATTCTAGAGACATTTATTTTAGATCAAAATTCAAAATTTAATTGCCAAAAACCCTTAAAAAAACTAAGATAATTATAGCCATTCAAAATACCTCAAGATTTAAATTTTTAAACCAAATATATAGTTGGGTAATATTATAAAAATACCAACTAAAGGAGTGTATGATCAAACCATAAAATAAACCTTAATATACCATAAAAATTGTAATCATAAACTCTCAAAGGGGGTAACTACCCTAGGAGAGAGATCCCAACTAAATATTTACCATTTAAAGGGTTTATTATAGTTGTGCACCACTTCAAAAAGCTTCACAACTATTGTGATCCACTTAGAAAGATGCCTTCAACATAAAATCTACCAATTCCATCTCAAATATGGCCTATATATGAAATTAATCACTAAATATTTTAGGGTTTCATCCTCAATATATAGATACCAAGTAGTTTTTTCATATTATAGGATAGAAATAATAATAAAAATACTCAAAATTTGAATTTTAGTTGATAAAATGACACGATTTTCAAAATGAACCTTCATTTTACCTTTTGTATATTTTCCCTCCAAAAGACCTTCCCAAAAGGGGAACACTCCACTTGAAGAGGAAATTTAAATATTCAAAAATAAATTTATTTATAATTTCACTTACGGGATAACTTTATAATGACCAAAATTTCCCCTCCTTGAGTTAAAATTAGAAAAAGGTTACCAAGAAATCACTTTTGATAACTTGAATAGAGAACCAATGTTTCCTTTATTTCTTCCTTCCCTTAACTTATGGGAAAAAATAAGAAAATAGGCTAAGGGCCTTAAACCCTATAATATTAATAAGGGTACATTAAATTCCTCCCTTTAAATTTCCTATCCTCAATTGATTGTATGTTTGGATGCTGTAAAATAGTTGGCCCTTCCCAAGTAGCATACTCAAGGGGTAAGTTTTTCCAAGGAACAAAATATTCCATAATACTTTAGTTCCTAATGTAGATTCATGTATATAGTATTTAAATTATTATTTTTAATTATTATATAGGTATATATAATAAATTTTAGTTAATAATAAGCATTTTCCATGCTTCTTCTATCTTCTCTTAGTCATTTTATATTATTTCTAGTTTTCCCACCAAAATTGGGAATTTAAAATTTCACACTTGTTTTAGTTATTTTTGGAGATTTTATCATTTTATAATTATACTAATTATTATGATACATATTTTATGATGTCAATGAATAACTTATGACACGTTTTTAATAACCCTAATGACTTAACTCATTTCTAGTCATGTAAAACTCAATTAAGGATAAAAGCTTATGTTGAGTTTGTGAGTTAGTTAGGTAATTTGAGAGAGTTTAGGAGGTGGAGTGAATAATATATAATAAATAGAGGAAAATTACATGAGTAATATAATCACAAAAATATATAAATAAGACTCCAAGAAAAAATGAGAAACAAAAGAGAGAAGTGCTAGAAACAGGGGTCAATAGAGGATTGTGTAATGTTTTAAAATCAAATCAATGGAAAGAATGTCTATTTGAGTTACTTATTCTAAATTTAAATTATATATCATCTTTATTTTTGTGTATTTTTATTTTTAAAACATATTCCTTGTTATTTAAGGTATTTTTATTGCTACAAACTTGTAAAAAACTAAACAGGTTACTATAGTTAAGAAAAATATCATAAAAGTATAGGCAAAGTTATTTTTTTCACTTTTAAGGATTGTTCAAAGACTCAAATTACATTTAAGAATAGGTAATTATGTTTAAAACTACATACAAGTTAAATATTTCTCCAAATTCAAATTTCCCTTAAATTATAGCTCTCAGCCTATGTATAGACCTATTAGGGTTTCCAATATTAAATTCCCTACAAAATAAAAATGAACCATTATAAATTTATTAAACTTTGTATAAGCATAGAATATGCTGTTTTTTAAATCATTAAAGTATTTTTATATTTTTTATCATATACATAAGAAGATAATATTGATTCTCGATTAGCAGGCCTAATTGTAAAGGTTAGAAACCTCTATTTTTTCATGTCTTTAAGTTTAAGGTGAATAAAAAGGTAAATACCAATAATAAGATTTGATATAACATTATTTAAATGGTATAAATTATTTTATATAAATAATACTCCTTTTTATCTCAATTTTCCATAAATATGGTCAAGATAACTTATAGGCCTAATATTTTTCATAAGTAAAATGCATGTTTGATCTTGTTTCTCTTCCTTACCATCATTTTTTGTACTGGCACAAGGTTTGGTTATAGTTTAAGTTTAAATAAGTATAAATATATCATTAGTATAAGTTAAGATAATTTTTTGAAAAATAAACTTGTAATAATTTGAAAAAATGTCACTTAAAAGAATAGTTAGAGGTGGTGCTAGAGTAGGTCAAAGAAGATAACTGAGATATGTATTGTCAGAGGTAGTAAGAAACATATATGAATATTTGGAGGAAATATAATCACTCAAATAATATGTTTTGTGATAGGTTATTTTATTGAAGAAGAGGAATAACCATAATAAGACGTTGAAAAAGAAGAAGATGAAGAAAGACTCTTGAAAGCAATCAAGGAATATGATCAAATCCTAAATTGGAGCTTCTGATATATGGATGTAGTCTATATGTTGAATAATTGGTAGATTTTATATGCTAAATGGAAAATCATTTTGACTTTGAAGTAATATCTAAATATAATAAGGTCAATTTTCTTGTAAAAGGTTGGAGAGACATGCATCTCTTTGGTGGGATAATGTCCAAGAGGAAAGAAAGAAAATAAATAAATAAATAAAGAGAATATCAAGAGTTTTGATAGAATGGTATCCAAATTAAAATACAAATTCATGCAGAAATATTAAAAAATAATAAATATTTAATAAACTTAAGAACCTAAAGCAAAAGGACATGATAGTGAAATATTCTGTAAATGAGTTCTACAAATTAACAATGAGGGCAAGTTACATAGAGGAAGATGTGGAAAATGTGGCTAGATACATTAATGGATTAAAGTTAAAAATATAATATGGAAACATTATTATATCACCAAGATCATTGGATAAATCATATCAATTTTTACTTAAATTAAAAGATAAACTATCTAGGAACCAAAATCAACATTCAAAGTGTAGATGTAGAGGATTACATAGTGATAGGAGTTAGTTGCATGTCCATAATGAAGAAGAAAATAGTTCACAAAGTAAAATTCAATCTACAAGAGGTGGATATTATTTTATATTTAGGATATGATACACAATAGGTAGAGGAATATTCTTTTGAGGGGAAATATTGAAGTGTAATAGGTATGTTGGACAAAGGTCACATAAATTCCCTAAAAATCCTTAAACAATCCATGCAATAACTGAAGGAAACAATCAAATTTTTAAATTTGAGGAAGAAAGTGTGAGATCACCTTATCATGAGGATGAAAATGATGTAGGAGAGTATTTTTTTATGAGTATGGTATTTCTCAAACCTAACCAAGAGATCAAGGAACCAACACAAAGGAAAACATTATTTAGAACCACCTTCAAGTCCAAGGGTAAATGCTACAAGTTAACTATAGATAGTACCATCATGGATAATATTATATCTTCATAAATGGGTAAAGAAATAGGCTTTAAAAATTACAGCCCACTCCTTAGAAGGTGTCATGAATGTAAAATAGACACTAAGTATTGGTAAATGAGCAATGCAAAGTGGAGTTTCAAATAGGTAGCTATAAAGAGAATGAAATAGTATAGGACAATTTTAAGGTGTTGTTGACAAGTGGGAAAGAGTTATTTCACATAATTAAATAATAATAAGTTAGTTATTCATTAGTTGGAAAACATAAAACAACTATTACATCTATTAAGTTGGTTGATCAACCTCTAGAGATTTTGAATTTATTGAATGAGTTTGTTGATATAGTTATGGATGATTTACCTAATGAACTACCTCTAATGAGAAGCATTAGTCACCATATATAATTGATTATAGGATATAATTTTTAAAACAAGGAAGAATATAGGATCACACCAAAAGAGAATGAGGAGATAAAAATTCAAGTGCAAGGGTGGATAGATAAAGACCTGATCAGAGAAATATTAAGTCCTTGTGTTTCTCCAATAGTCCTAACACCTAATAAGGATGGAGAATGGAGAGTGTGCATGAGTTATAAATATATAAAGAAGATTACAATTAGGGATATATTCCCATTTCCTATAATTGATGATCTCATGGATTTTTAAGTGGTAAAAGGTATTTTTTGAGATAGACTTGAAAAGTGGCTATCATTATATCAAGATTAGAGAGGAAGATAAATGAAAAATAACTTTTAAGATAAATTATGGATTGTATGAATGTATTATAATGCCATTTGTGATTAATAATGCTCTAAGTACCTTCATGAGGCTTATTAATTAAGTATTCAAGGTTTTTATAGGTAAATTTCTCATTATTTACGTAGATGATATTTTGGTTTATAGTCAGTTAAGAGAGGAGAATCTTAAGCATCCTATAATGGTCTTAAATAATATTAAAGAAGAAATTTTTTTAATCAATCTCAAAAAGTGAAGTTTTATGAAGACAAAGTTGATCTAGTTTAGGTTTTCCATTCCTTGAGATAAAGAAAAGGTCAATGCCATAGTAAAATGGCCTATTCCAAGAAGCACATTTGAGGTAAGGAGCTTACATGTTTGGCTAGGATTTATATAAAATTCATCAAGAATTTGAGTGGAATTTAGTCTCCAATAATTAAAACTATCAAAGGTAATAAAAACAATTTCAATGGACTGAGGTAGATGTGAAATTTTTTCAGTTATTAAAGAAAAAAATTATTGAGTAGCCTATCCTAACTTTGCCTGATTTTAACAAGTCATTCCAAGTAGAGTTTGATGCTAGTGAGACTGTCATAGGAGTTATTTAGAGATAATAATGCAAACCAATTACCTAATTTAGTGAAAAAATTAACTAGGTAAAGAATTTAATATATCATTATACAAGCCTTAAATAAATAGAGGCACTATTTGGTTCCTAAAGAGTTTACGATTTACATAGATAAACATGCCTTACAATCCATTACCAATCACATTAAATTGATTCAAAGTAATATGAAGTGGGTTGCATTTTTGTAGATTTTTTATTTTTTAATAAAATATAATAATTGGAAGGTTAACCAATTATTAGATGAATTAATCAAAATAAATCTTATTATGTTGGAGTCTCAAGTGAATATCTTCATGTTTAATTTATTGGAAGACTTATATAAAGAAGATCCTAATTTCAAGGAGGCCTATGAATCATGTGATAATATAGCACATAGGGATGGGATTACATGGATGCACTATATGATATAAGAGGTTTTATTATTCATAGGTATCTAATTATGTATACATATAGGATTCATGAGAGAAAGTATGCTAAATGAAAAACATAGTGGAAACTTATTAAGGAATTTTGGGGAAAAAATACCCTTTCTCAATTGAGTACATATTATTATTTATCAAATATGTAATATTATGTGAAGAGGTTTGTATAAAGGTTTAGAATATTCCAAAATGCTAAATGGAAAAGTCAAAATACAAGCTTATACTAGCCATTGCCTATTCCTAGTAGGCCATGGGATGTATTAGCATGGATTTTGTACTTGGGATGACAAAGACACAAAAATGTAATTATTCCCTATTTATTGTGGTTGGTAAATATTTTAAATGGAATATTTCATATCTTGTAAAAAACAAGTTATGAAACCAATATTTTTAATATGTTCTTTAAAGAAGTAGTGAAATTATATGGTCTTCCTAGAAGTATTATTTTAGATAGAGATAGAAATTGTGGGGAAGTTTTGGAGGACTCTTTGGAAAACATTATGGACCAAATTAAGACTAATCTCATCTTCCCATCCTCAAATTTATGTTCAAAATGAAGTGTTCAACATGATTCTTAGAGACATATGTAGAAGTTTGGTAAGTGATCATCAAAAATCATGGGACCAAGTGCTAGATTAGGCAAAATTTACATATAACGATTCTCCAAATAGAATTATAGGTTAAATCCCATGAAAAATTATGTATGGAATAAATAAAAGAGGATTATATGATTTGAGGAACTTGGGAAACTAGGATAAAAAAGTGCAAAATGTGAGGATTTTACACATAAATATAATAATTACAAGAATGGGTCAAATAATAACTAGAGATAAGTATAGGTAAGTATAAAGAAGTGTTGATATGAGAAAAAAAGAAGTAAATTTTTAATTATATGATATAGTGATATTAAAACTCATAAAATAAATATTCCCAAAGGGGGAATATAAAAAACCAAAGATGAATAAAATTGGACGTTGTAAGGTCTTAAGGAAATTGTCTACTAATTTTAGGAGTTGGAGCTTCCATTGGATATTAAAATATCACAAATTTTGAAATTATAATAGCTATACCATTTAAAAGGAAAGGAAAATACAAATAAGTCACCTAAAAATAGTGATGATCATATCATTAACTAGGATCGATAGTTACCAAAAAACAATAATATGATATAGAATCCATTTTTGATAAGAAGATAGTTAAAATGACTAGAGCTAACTAGTAATTTTATTACTTGGTCAAGTGGGAAAACCATAAACTTGAGGATGTAACTTGGATGACACTTTCATGAATAGTAAAGTTTGGTAGCATTATAAAATATATCATGAGCAATAACTCATGAAACCTTTTGTTCCTAGGGACTCTCATGCAGATGCCTGTATATAATAGTTAAATTATGGATGTTTTAGTTTTGTATGGATATATATATATATATATATATATATATATATATATATATATAATCAAGTCAATAATAAGTATTTATCATGTTTTTTGTATCTTCTCTTGGTCATTTTAGACTATTTTTAGTTTTCCCACTAAATTTGGGAACTTGAACTTTCAAACTTGTCTTAGTTATTTTTGAGATTTTTTAATTTTATAATGCTACCAAATGTTATGATCCTTATTTTCATGGGTTAATTAATAGCTTATGTCATGTTTCTAATAATACTAATGACTTAACTCCTGTCTAGTCACGTAAAACTCAATTGAGGATAAAAGCTTGTGAATATAGATATAATCAAATTTAGTCAATAATAAGTATTTATCATGTTTTTTGTATCTTCTCTTGGTCATTTTAGACTATTTTTAGTTTTCCCACTAAATTTGGGAACTTGAACTTTCAAACTTGTCTTAGTTATTTTTGATATTTTTTAATTTTATAATGCTACCAAATGTTATGATCCTTATTTTCATGGGTCAATTAATAGCTTATGTCATGTTTCTAACAATACTAATGACTTAACTCATGTCTAGTCATGTAAAACTCAATTGAGGATAAAAGCTTGTGAGTTAGTTAGGTAGTTTGAGAGAGTTTAAGAGGTGGAGAGAAGAATATAGAATCAAGAGAGAGGAAAAGAACATGAAGAAGAGAAGGTAAATAAATTATATCAAGAAAAATCCAATAAATGGAAAGAAAAGAAAGAGAAGTGCTTGAAACAAGGGTCAATAGAGGACTGTGTAATGTTTTGAACTCAAATCAATGAAAAGAATGTTTATTTGAGTCTCTATTTAGAAATTTCAATCACATATCATATGTAATATTTTGTATTGTTATTTTTAGAACATTTTCATTACATTTTAAGGTGTTTTTCTTGTTATGAACTTTAAAATAACTAAACAAGTTGCTAAAGTAAAGAAATATTATTATAACAGTCTAGGGAAAGTTGTTTTATTCACTTTTTAGGATTGTTCAAAGACTCAAATTGAATGGAAGTATAGGTAAGGGTGGTTCAGACACCTCCAAGTGAAATATATGAAAAATAGTTCTCCAAATTAAAATTTACCTTAAATTATAGCTCTCAGCCTATGTACATGTCTATTAGGGTCTTTAATAATAACATCTCTCCAAAATGAAAAAAAGAAACCTTATAACTTTATGAATTTTTTATATGGGTATAATATGAAGTTTTATTATTTATTTCATCTATTTTATGTTTTTTACCATCTACAAAAGTGGATAATATCTATTATTAATCAGTAGGCCCAATTGTAAAGGCTATAAACCCATGTTCTTACATATCTTTAATTTTTAAGATAAGATAAAGGCAAAGATAAATAAAAAGAGTTGATATGTCATAAATTAAATGTGATAAATAATTTTACATAAATAAGACTAATTTTTTTATCTATAATTTTCATAAATAAGGTCAATAAGGCTTGTAGGCCTAACCTTTCTCATAAGGAAAATGCAAGTTTGATCTTCTTTATTTTTCTTCACCATCAATCCCTTATATTCATTTTTCGAACCTATATGATAGAATATATGACCACAATAAGATTTCCCTCATCATATAGTGGTGTTAAATAAACTGAAGGAGTGATGTGCTACCCTAGTGCCTTTTTGAGGCACGAAACATGAAACACATTATGGATCCAACTATGTTATAGTATCTCTATTTCATATGAAAATTATCCAACCCATACTAGAAGTTTATAGGGAAAAATAGGTTTTAAGATTTGTTGACTCACTAAGATTGATGGAAGATTGTATATATGGATGCAACCTTAATACTAACATGTTACCCACCTCAAAAGTCTTTTACATTTGATGTTGGTCCACATACTATTCATGATAGTTTTTAGCATGTTTAAGGGTTTTTATAGCACCTCAAACATTTAAAAGATTTCATGTATCTAATCCATAGCTCTTAAAATTCTACTATCTATCAAAATCAAGTCCATAAAGGATAATGCATCATATCCATTCAATACTTTGAAAGATGGCATACATATAGATGTGGTATGATGTATTGTAGCATTACTTAGCCATGCACAACAACATAATTAATGTTCATTACAACACTAAAATGTACTTTCATATGTATCCTTCCACCCATTTATTCACTATTTCAATTTTCTCATTAGTTTGTGGGTGGTAGCTAGTGTTAGGATATAACTCTACTCCCATCAAATATAAAATCTATTGATAATAAAAACTCATAAACCTACTATCTTAGTCACTTAAAATGTTTTTATCAATCCCATGAATTTTAAACACTTGTATGAAAAATATATCAACCACTTTGGGTGAAGTATACTTGGTTAGAATTGCAAAAAAATGTGCATATTTAGTGAGTTTATCCACCACCACATATATACATTTCTTTCCTTGTACCATGGGAATCCCCATGATGAAGTCCATGGATATGTTTTCCAATATTTGAATGGGTATAATTAGTGGATAAAATAGACTAGATAGAAAAGTGTGTTCACCCTTATTGTACTGGAAAATAAGGTACTCTTACATGTATTGAATAACTTGTCCTTTAAGGCCCTTAAAAAATAACATATCCCTTGCTTGTATGTTTTGAATTACCCATGATGATTGTCCATTGGGTTATCATGTATAACCTTCAATATTTGATATTTCATCTTAGATTTAGGGTTTAAAAGGACATTATTCTTATATAAAATCAGTCCATCCACCACCTTATAAATTTTATCATCAACCTTACCTTCTAGGATAATTGTAGTAAATACATCCTTGGCATATTCAACTATGATTACAACCTTCCAATCCACAGTAATGTTATTCATATCATAAAAAGCATGATTCTTAGATAATGCATCATCAACTATACTATTTTTACCTTTGACATATTCAATATCAAAGTCATAATTTTAAGTTTACTTGCCCATTCTTTTCCCTATCTCTCAAATAAATTAGGCTAAGAAAATATTTCAAGCTATTGTGGTTTTTTTTCACTAAAAATTGGCTACAAATCAAATATTGCTTGAACTTTTCCAAAGAATGCATGATTTTTAACATTTATTTGTCATATATAGAGAACCTATGCTCCAATTCATTGATTTTTCTACTTTCAAAATTGATAGTGTGTTTGTTTTACATTAGTAAATCCCTTATACCTCACCCAAAAGCATCACATTATAAAACAAATGGAATGGTGAAATATAGAACAATAAGTACTAGGAAAGTACTCAACACTTACTTCAAATTTGTAAAGGATTCCATAGCTACTTTTGGCTAACTAAAAGATCCCATTTAATAAATTATTTTAATGAGGCAACAATCTGAGAAAAACACATCAAAAAACACTTATATTAGTTGCATAAACCAAGGAATCACCTCAAATGTGTCAAAGTAGTGGGGATAGCCAATCCATGATGTATTTTATATTTTTTTGGTCCACATGGATGCCTTAGGAATTGATTACATTCCCAAAGTATAGAATTTTAGAAACTCAAAATTCACATTTAGAATCTTTGGCAAAGATGTTTTTTTTCTCTAATACTCCCAACCATATGTCAAGTGTTTTAGATGCTCTTCCCATGTTTTGATATAAACTAGAATGTCATCAAAGAAAACCAACACAAATTTACTTAAGCATAGCCTATAAAATTTATCCATGCATGATTGAAAAGTGGTGGGATACTTTTTAAATCCAAAGGGAATGACTAAAAACTCATAGTGCAAAAGTTATTATTTGAACATCCTCTTCTCTTACCTAGATTTGGTGGTACTTGACCTTTAAATAAATATTAAAGAATTAGATTTTCCCATAAATTTCAATAATAAACTCATTAGTTTTAGTTGTGGATACCTATTTTGTATGGTTTTCTTATTAAATAGGTGATAATATATACACATCCCCATTACCTTATCCTTCTTCTCCACAAGAACAATCAAAGAATCAAAAGGGATAAAAATAGGACTTACAAGACCCATCTCCAAAATATCTTGGATGGGATTTGTTGATGCCTAAATGTGTATCTCTAGGTAAACATATAGTGTTTAAGAAACATTTCTCATTTTGGGATTTGAAGAATCCATTGCATGAGTTGATGGTTGTGACCTTCCCAAGATATGTGGTGGAGTAGCAACCAAGTTAAATGATTATTTCACAAAATGAACATGTAAATGGTTATTGGGAGAAACCATGGTCCAAAATATTTGTGAAGATGAAAGTGATCTCAACTAAGTCCAATGAATGATATCTAAAACATAAAGTATAAACCCTAAGAAAATATGGATGTTTACAATTTAAACTAAAGTTAATTGGTAAAAAAGGAGCAAAAGGGAGGATAAGGTAGAAAGACGGTGTTTTTGATATTCAACCCAAACATTATGATAAAGTTTAGATTTCATAAATACATGCATTTAACCAATATATAACATTAAATTGCATAAGCACATATCTTACTACATACCAATTGAGGATCTAAGGAAAAGTGAGATAATGTAAATGAGAAAGAAGATTTGATTCTACAAACAAATAGCATTGTCACATCTATAAGCAAAGAAAAGAAAATGAACTAAATATAGAATCCTTAAATCAACCTAGCATAAGCACAAGCTAACAACTCTGCCTTCATATTAGCACATCTAAAATTCGTGAAAACCATTCAAATCTGAACATCAAACCAAAAAACTAAGGAAGAAACCATGATAGAAAATGCATATACAAATATTGGACACACTTTGAAAAATTACTTACTTGTACTACTTGTTCCAAGTTTACAAAGTAATTTTGGCTTTAAGAATTCTCTCCTTTTTACATTTGGTAATACCTCTTTATATATACAATTCATTAGGTATTTTAGTTAGTAATGACAAATTACATTTATACATTTGTATAGGACAATTGTCCTTTCTATTACATTCTAGAGCAAATGACCTTTTTTAATATACTAACCTATAGGCAATCTACTTTACAAGATGTACATGCCTTTACAAAAATAATATTCAATTTTAAAATATATAGTGCTAGTTTCAAAAAATATTCCTAATCTAGCTAACTTTGGGACCCTTGTACAATTACAGCCTTCTACCTTCCTTACATGATCCTCATTATATAATGTTTCTTGTTGATCAGATGGAGGTCAACAATGGATCTCATGAATAGATCCCTTGTTTGATCTCCCATGCTATTAAGGTCCTTTTCATCTCTTTCCAAGGCCTACTTAGCTTTATGAGTATCTCCAATATTCTCTTTAGATGATAAAAATAGGCCCATGATCTTCTTATTATAAACCCCTATCTTTCCTTGGCCTTGGTTCTTTACTTTCTACATGAATTGAGATGTTCTGTGCTTGAAATCCTCATCAGTGATAAGGCCCAAAAGACTAAGTGAGGTGGTATATTTGATTAATTTGTCTAATATGTGTAGCATAATATCTTCATACTATTTTAGGTCCTTGGAAATGTCCTCCATCTACTTGGAACAACTGCTTAGGGCTTTGATATTATTCACTAATATAGTCATAGACATGTTTAGATGGGATAGCTTGACTATTCTAAATTTAGGGATTTGGTTCTTAGTTAAGGATTTGATCAAATCCTTTACTTGATAAATAGTAGCCCACCATTGGCCAACTTGGCCTATAGCCATGGAATTTTTCTTACTTATTACCTCTTACTTGGTTCTAATTGTCTTCAAGGAATTGAATCAGTCAATCGTATTGTCCTCAAATACCTTAAATCTATCTTCTTGGATTGACAAAATGGTAGTCTCTTATAAATTCTTTTATTTTCTCATGATGCTTTTGATGATAGCTTGTAATTGATCAAATTTTGCTTGAGCTAGCTTTAATGGGTCCTCTTTAAAGATAGGAACCTCACCAGACTGTTGTCCCTCTATTAGAGTCAAACCAGTGAATGGTTCCACTTTTTAAAAGGTGAATTCCTCTCCAACAATCATGGCCTTCTTTTCTATCACTCTTTCCAAGCTGGTAGTCTCTAGATTAAATTGATCCCCCACTAATGATTGAGTCACTTTTTGAGCCAATGTTTTTATTTGTGCTCCACATGATACTCTTGGGTCAACCATTCTTTTTTCCTCTTCTTTTTGTAGAGACACAATCAATGGCTTAATCTCTTCATACACAGTGATGTTGATAGACTTTGTTATTACCCAAAGATGGTATAGAGTAGGGAGTTTTTATAATTTGCCATAGTGGCCATGAATTTGTTAAGATTACTCACTAGTGGTTTACACTTTGGTTATGGATCGAATTATTCTTTCATAGATGATAATTCAACTCTCTTGGCTTGATTATGATCAATACATCATTTAATTAGGTATTTAGTGTATGTTAGGGATCTTCTAAATGTCTTGTTAGTGATTTAATGATGGTAGCTATTTTAAATAGTGAGCTTAATGGTATCCTTATGGCATTTTCATGGCACTGTGCTCATTAATAATTAAAAAGTGATTATTGTCTTTTAAAATTCCACCTTGATCTTGCACCATTAGATATATTTGCTTGGATCAACATGGTTAATTGATCTTGATCTGTGAACTTGAGCTCTATTGGTTTCTTTCTACATTTACCATGTTTATGACACCTATCACTTTTGCATTCACTCTAATCTTTATTGAAATGTCAACATTAATCTCACACTATTTATCTCATTTGCATGTATCAATCGCACTCCATTGATCTTGATCTACTTAACTATGCATCTTGCTCCATGGAATATTGATTAGAATGTGTACCATAGATCTTTGAAAGATGCTCAAGCTTTAATTTATGGCTCATAGTTATTTCACATGTCATCTCCATGTTCATCCTCAGGGCTTTTGACTTTTTAACCTTCATCATGCACCGTCAGATCTTATTTATCTAGGTCAATGCACTCCATTAGATTTTGATCTAAGGGGTGGAATGTCATTAGATTCCCAATTTTATTTCATTAAGGTTGTTACATTTATCACTTTTTCTCTTGTCTTGGGGCTTTGAATTTCCAACATTGATCTCACATCATCAGATCTCCTTCACCTGGGTAAATTCATGTCATCGACTAAGGCTCTTGACTTGTTCACTTTATATACAATACTAGATCTCAATATCTTGAATGAACATGGACTGTTGATCATGTATATAAAAATGATATTTAATTTAGAATCAAGAAAATAAAAGACTTAACATAAAGTTGTATGGTTTTATTTCATGTTAATAAACATTGGTAAGACCTTAGGATAAACAATTTAATATATGTTTTAAACATGATAAAGGAGACCCCATGAATAATAAAAGAGATGGAATAATTTTTTAGGAAAAGGCTTTTTAGCTAAAGTTTAAAACATAACAAAAGTACCTAGTGGTTATTTAGACCATATGGAAATAAAAGGGACCAAGGGGGCTCAAGGCACAAAGGGACCAAACATAAAAAAATTAAACTAAGGTTTGGTGATGTTAATAAAAATGGTTAAACCTTGGGATAAAAATTGAACTAAGTCCATGGCATGATTAATTGTTCCCATGTAAATTTTTCTTGCCAAATTTTAATTTGATTCAAAATAACCTGAGATAGAGAGATTTGAAAGAGGATTTTGGAATACTTTCAGTTTGATTTTCAATAGACCAAAGGATAGTAAAAGGCTAAATTGATATAAAAATCATGAAACCCAGATATTGCCCATTCTAAATGGACTCCATTAGAGCTGCAACCTCAAACATAAAGATCCAATATTAGCAACTTTAGGCAAGATTAAATCATAATTATGAACAAATATGCCAGCCAAATCAGGTGTGAATGATATTTAAATGAAAATAACATGTAAAAATGTTAATGGTTCTCTGATTAAGTGAATTTTCAATTTTAAAGTACAAATTTACATAATTTAAAACAAGGACCCCTATTTTCAAAAATGGGGGTATGTTTACCTTAATAAATGGTGAATTCTAGGGGGAAACATAGCAATATGCTAAAATTTAGAGACTCTAGTTTAGACTAATAACTAAGCTACTTATTCCACTTGATCAAGAACCCTTATTAAGATCAGTTCATAGTTAGAAAAAATATTGCACGTGTAGAATTAGAATCAAACATCAAGACATAACCATGTTATGTGTGTCTTTTTATTCCATTTACCGATTGCCATAGGATTTAGAGAACAAATTTTAGATTCATGATCTTAACCATTAACATTGAATTATAATGTACTTATATGTTCATTAAGAATCATGCTTTAGATTAGGGAAGGCTTATCCATTGCTCTACTTAAAACTAGGCATCCATAGCCCTGATAGAGATACCTTTGGATCTACTCAAGGCCTTGCTCAACTCATAGCCAAGCATCCATAGCCCCAATGGAGATTGCTAGAATCAACTCTACCTAAAAATCCTTTCAATTTTTTGCAATAAAGATCTTATTTTTGTATTTTTAGATATTATGACTTTTTAACAAAGGTTGGGAACTAGATTATCTAGGTTTTGGGATTTGGTCAAATGTTTGATATCTAGACATTCATCCTTAGTTGTAAATTTTATCCTAGATAATTAATGTTTTTTAAGTGAAAACACGTCTTTGTCCTAATAATTCAATATTTCACCCTACATGTGAAATCTTTACTAGAGGCAAACTTAGATCAGAACAAGGTTTAGAATCATAAGGAATAATTAACCTATTTATTAATATTTACTAGTTTCTCTAAACTATAACATTAATCTCATGTTCTAATAATCCATGATCAATCAATGCTTATAACTCATAACTACATTTATGAACTATGAATCTCTTGATAAATTAGGTCAACTTTGAGCTAAGGGTTCTCTAAGAGGACTAATTGAAATCAAGAAACACAACATGAAAATAAAATACCAAACATGAATCAAATAAGAAAATAAATATATGCAAACACTATGTACAAACAAGCGATAGGAAGGAAAGAAATGGGAAATAAACTAATCTAAATCCTACCTACACTAACTCTAACTAGTCTTACAATTCATTCTATGAAGACTCTAGGTGGGATAGTAGAGAAATAGTGCTTGAGGTATTGCCCATTGATTAGAAATGTAAACTTTTCTCCTTTCAAGTCTTTTAGTTTGAAAGTGTTATCCCCTGTAATCTTAGCAATCTGATATGGCCTAATCCACAATGGTGTGAACTTCCCATGTTTTGCCTAAGGCTTTGTCCCAAGGAAGAACTAAATTTCCTTGTCTAAACACCTTTATCTTTGAATGCTTATGAAACTACCTCTTGACTGTGGTTTGGTACCTATTAAAATTGGAAAAAACTTCCTTTATTGCATATTCCATTTATATGATGTCCAACAACCTTAAACTTACAAATTCATGATCCTCCTCTATCTACTCTTGCATAAAATTATAGGTTGGTATATTGGGTATTATGGGAAATATAGGTTCTTAACCATATTCTAGAAATAATGGTGATGCATTAAGACATTGTTTAACTCTAGTTTTATTATTCCAAAGGGAATACTTAAGTATATTGTGTCATGTTCTTGGTTTATCAGCTATAGACTTCTTTATGTATTTTATTAAGTTTTTATTTGTTGATTCAAACACCCCATTGCCTTGAGGGTAATGGTTTGATGAGAAATTGAGAATAATGGTGTTCTCATATGCACATTTTGTCATATAAATGGATATAAAGGTAGATACATTATCATAGACTAGAGGTACTAACACTCTAAACCTTGTTCATATGTTTTCTTCTAATAATCTGATCACCTCTTCATTCTTCTACTACTTATTTTCCACTATTTCAATACATATAATGCAATAATCAGTAGTAGTCAGAACATACTTGTGACCATATGATGAATTAGGGTTAATGGTCCCCATAAATAGAGTCCCCATTAGTCAAAGTGTTTATTAGTCATTACTGGATTTAATTACATGACTACCTTGGGCTCTTTAGTGTTGAAGATTTGACATGAGTGGCATTCTCTCACATGCTTGTGAGCATATTTAAAGATAATGGGATAGTAATAAATAGTCCTAAGGAACTTATGGGCTATTGTCCTTTCAAATAGATTTCTACTTCCCATTTTCTATGGAAAGTGCTCAATATCATATTAGTCTCTTCTGTAGACACCTAAAACTTGTCATTGATAAACTCTAATCAAGCTTTTGGCTAGTTTCCATCTAAAATGTACAATTTGGCCTAAAAACACTTAAACATGCTAAATGATGTTGAAATGACATATTCAAATGTTGATTTTGGCTAGGGTATCACTAAATGGGGCAATGTAATTTATGGGATATCTAACTTTGATTAGTCCATTTTGAGCCAAAATGTCAAATTTACACCTACGTGCTCTAGATTTTTATTCCCTATAAAATATTTTGCACAGGAATCATACCTTTATTATCTATTATTAGCAACATCCTAAATGGGAATACACATCCAACACATCTAATGTGAACTTCCAATTATAATTCAGTTAAATTTAGAACCAATAACAAGATATTTTGATCAATCTATGTAATTTATGCATAAAGTGTTTAATCATGTTTAAGAGCTAATTAACCCAAATCAATGCCTAATTAAGAATTCCATGGAAATTTATTGAATAATTTATTTTGGAAATGAATATTTAATATCTACATCATTAAGTGACCTCATTTTTGGAAAGACATCCCTAGGCCATAAATGCCATAAATATCAAGATTCATGCCCTCCATGCCTCATCAATTCCTTCCATGATGCCCTCCATGCCTCTTAATTGGCCCTTCTTCCAATGTCATGATGAGGATAATTATAAACTTAATTCCAAAAATTGAATTAATCCTCAACCACACATCTCAATCTTGAGATGGATGGTTGAGGTTGATTCTAATAAAATCCAAAAATATATAAATAGGAGGCCTCACAACATCATTTCTAAGCTTAATTAGTGTAAATTTATAATGTAGGATTGGTTCCAAAAGCTTCAAGCAACTAGTGTTACCATGCCAAATTGATTCCAATCCAAAGCAAGCCACAAGCCAAAGGTGCCAAGAGGAGATGAATGTAGCCACACTCCATTAAAGAAGACATCTTGAATCACAAGCCAAGCAATCCACCATTACAAAGGCATTTGGAGCATCCAAGGAAGGTAAAAGGAATTATTGTGTTTTCATTCCTTGCTTTTTAGTTGTGCTTGTCATTTGCCCTTGTTAACTAATCTCTCCCTAGTGTCTAGGCCTAGAGATGTTATGTTATTAGTGTGTTTATTTCATTTTGGAACTAACACCATACTAACCATCTTCTCTTGAGTAAAATTCCTAGATCACATAATGGCATGCCTGGTGGGACTAGACATATCCTACACTTAAAAGAGATCCCTTTTCAAACTTAAAAAACTTATTTAAGATTTTAAAACTCTTACAAATTGGTTTTCTAACTTTTTATACCATTTTTTGGTTACCATATCTTTTACACAGTAATTGATGTTAGAAAAAATATCAACATCAGTTACTTAGCTTAAAAAACATCGATCAGTAGAATTGATGTCAGTCAGATCTCAATTTCTCATAACTAATGTCGATGGTGTTGACCGACATCAGTCGCTATGTTTTTCTAAAAACATAGACCTAAGACCTACTTTTCCAAAGTTTCTTCTTTCAAACTCAAAAGACCTTTAAAAGCTAAAAGACATGCTAACAATTTGGTTGTAGGACCAAGTAGGATATTTGTTCAAAACATGTTTAAATCACTTTTGCATGCTTAAATTTGGATTAGGAACTTTGTTTTGGTTCTTAATAATTAATTTTTAGATGTTTTTGGTGAATGCTTTTCAAATTTTTCAACTAAGACGAAGGGGTCAAAAAGAACATCACCAAACATTTCATTTGGGTTTAAAATTGAACAAACTTATCAATTTTTACTTGCAATAGTTATTTAGATTAATTTTGTTTGGAAAAAAGAGGTATGTTTCATGTATGCCCTTCCATTTTTCCCCTATAGAGAACCCTTGGAATAAAAAGCACCATTCCCATTGCAAGTATCCTAGTCTAAGGCTTAGAAATAAAGTTGTCTAAAGCACTCATCAAAGTCTAGGTGACCTTGAAAATGACCCTAAAATCTTTCTATTTTCATGCTTTATTTATTTATGCATCTTGGATTTTGAGGTGGACTTCATCACCTCCCACAAGTTCTTTAGGGAAGCTTTGATCCAGGGTTCCATCTCCCAGCATTGACTTAACTTGACTCTTTTATAGTTGTACATAGGATGTAGTGGCACTTTGGACATTGCACTACATTGAGAGAATAGTAGGATGTAGTGGTTGTAAAAAAGACTAGACCTTTTTTCAACAAGTTGAGTGATATAGACCCAAAATATATTCTTTTATTTTACATTTTTTAGCATGAAAGTCATTGTATAATTGATTCCCATAGATCATTCAGAAACTTATTAGAATTTAGACAAATCCCCACTTGCCATACATGTATTGTTGGTGGAAGGTGTACCTCAAGGTCCATGTCATAGTAATATCATTTGAGAGAAGGAGGGGCGTAAATACCTTCTATATAATGCACATTTACTTTTAGATGAACACATAAAATCCTCTCAAATGATGTATATTGACGGATTCCAATAGTACAAAGCAACCTTGTCATTTTAGGATCTAAGGGTGATTAATTAGTTGGTCTTGTCTTAAAGTCTTGTTTGGAGTCAAAACTTGGTGTAAATAAATAATCCAAGCCTAACACATAGTCCAAATTTTCTTTTAAATAAAGAGATATTATGCTACCCATATGAGATCATCAAGTTGCCTTGTTCAAAAGTTCATCAAAAGATTGAGAGTCATATCATCCACTTTGGTGTAGTTATGCTACCCAATTGAGTCTAGACCTTAACTAAAGTTGTTTAAGTCCTTCATTTATAATTTAAATTTGAAATTACACCTTTACAAGTTCATAGGGTTGATGTGTTAAGTGGGTTCACCATTTTCACTAAACTTGAGGGAACTTAGGTTTAATTTCTAATTTAGGTTGAAGGTCATTTTAGAATCATAATCATTATCATCACTTGATAGACTTAAACCATTTTGTGCTAAACACTTTCACTTTAAGTTTATACACCACAACATTTTGAGTCAAGAAAGGTAGTGTTGTGTTATCAAAATTGTGGAAAAATGTCTTTGCCTTAGAGAGTCTTTGAAACAAATTTTTTTATCACACCTTTTGGGTAGTACAACATCATTACGATGCCCAAATCATTTCAAACATTATTTCATAGACCCTCCTACATAGAGTTCCAAATTTTTTTCTACATATTTAGACTGATCTAAGTGTACTTTTTATCCTTTGTTTAAAGCACAATTATACTATTCACCTTTGTCTAGCTTGTTTGTCAAAAAGAACCAAGTTTTATACCATTATTTGAGAAAATAAACTATTGCTAAAGTGCCTTTTGTTTCATATCCTATACTTAGTTGACCAAGTTCATGTCTAAGAATCGAATGCCTAGTGTTTGTTAGAAGTGTTTCAAATCTGTTAGATTAAAACTTTCATCTATTTTCAAAGTCTAGATTTTGATGTCATTTGGCCAAGAGTCCTAGCACATGCCTTGTTTGAGCCTATCTTTTGATGCCACATTTGGCCAAAAGACCTAGCAACTTTTAATTTCCTAGATTAGACTGATTTAAAACACTTCAACCTTTGAGTTTAGAATTTCAATTTTTTGGTCCATTTACTTGCTTACCTTTGTGTGAATAGTGAAATGCTAGATACTTCATGCTAGCTTGTTTCCTCGAAAATATTTGCATAAACCTTTTGATCCTTTTGAAAAATCTAGACCCAATTGAAGGCATCATTTGTTTTAGATTATGTCCTTTTTAGAGTTTGAATAACTCTTTGACCTTTTATCACCAAGAGTTGACTATGGATCCCAACATGTATTCCTACACTCGCAGTGAACTCATATACAATCTAGGGATTAGTAATGTAGTTGTGTAGGAAAAATTGGTGTAAGACCCCTATCTAGATAACATTGCTTATGATATGGATTCTTATCCCTCTTTTAATCCTCAATTAGGGGCACAAAGCTAAGATTCATTGCCTAACTATTTGGTTAACACACCATCTTACATAGAACAAGACCAAGAACAAACTACATTATACCTAACTACAATACCCATGGTGAATGAGCCAGTAATTCAATAGCCATATTCTACTAATTCAGCTTCCACATATGATCCATTTTTGTTTGAACAAGATTTATTAGAGAACAAAGATTAGATTTTTGTTAGGGCCATAGAGGTAGGGGCTAAGTTTCCATTAGACATTCCTCATGAAAATTTACCAAGTCTAGTAAGAGTTCCCCATAATATCATTTGTGATCAAGAGGCTTCTTCTAGAAATCTTATGTCTCTAGTGCAAACAATGTACAAAGACCCCAATATATCTAATTGAGGCAAAAACATTATGGAAGATCACTTTAACCAAATTCAAATAGCTTACCAAACCTTCCTGAATTTAGCATGTGATTTCAATCAAATGAACATTGTATGTAAGCCTCTCATTGACCTAGTTCCTTCAATAGGAGTGTTGATGGAATTAGTTAGACAAGAGAATTTGAGTTTTGACCCACTTATACAAACCACTTCAATAGATAACTTGATATATATGCCAATTATTGAAGAAGTGTTTTCATCTTCTACACTAAATAATGAGCCAAACGTAATAGACATTGTGCAAACAACATTCAATCTTGATCAAAGTGGTACTAATGCAAAAACAACTAGCCAAAAACATGTACCTATAGTTAATCTCATGAGTAGATCATCATACCAAGGAATAATATTTTTTTCACCCCAACCTCAACCAATCATTTCCTCAAGTGTACAACCTATAGGATTAGATAATCAAACAATGGCTAATGTTACACCTCAATAATAGAATGTGATGAATCCTACTCCTCCTCAACAAGTAGTGATTGGTATTCCACAATAATAGACACAGTCTAGTGTATCAATCTAATAAAGGATGAATACATTGCCATCTCAACCAAGGGAAACTAATATTCCACCTCACCAAGTAATGACAAACATACCTCTTCAGCCACAAAATAATATGCCAATCTAAAACCATGTAATGACTAGTCAACATCATGAAAATATTGGTCAACAATAGATGATGAATTTTTAACATGATTTTACTTCTTCATAAGCATTCATGCAACAAGGAGATCCCCATGTTTCTCAAGTACCTACTAGACAACTGTTGGTTTAAAATGTGCCACAAATTTAGAGACAAGGTCTTAGTCCATCAGTTTCTACTCAATAGCAAGGTTAGATTAGTTTAAAACATGTCCCTTTTCAACCATATTAGGCATAGTATATATATATATATATATATATATATATATCCCTTCATCTCAACCACAAAATCCTCTAATTCCAACCTTTATCATCAACCCAAACTAGAATATCATGTAGTTAATGTTTAAATTTCAAGTACATCCCAATCCATGTATGTGTATTCTTGGTCCTTTCCCCAACCAAGCCAATGTACCCCAATAGGTGTCTCCATCATACTCTAGTAAAAGTGTTCCACTTGTGACCTCCCAACCATCTATCCAAACCCAAATTCTCCCTCAAACCAATATCCCTTCCATTTTCCTATCCCAAGAATTATAATAGATGAAGGATGTAATTGCTACTATTTAGGTAGGGAAGCAGAATAAGAAGTTAAAATTAGATGATGTGTGATCTTATCCATTAAACATGGAGTATTTATAGATACCATTTCCTCCAAGATCTGAACCATCCAAATTTGATAAGCACAAAGGGAAGGGTGATCTTAAGGCTCATTTGACCAATTTTTTTATCACGTGTTAACTAGTGGTATATAGTGACATATACCTTTTACTATTATTTCCAAGGAGCCTAGTTAGACAAGCCTTGAAGTGGTTTTTAAAGTTGCCCAAGAATTCAGTAATAGACTTTGATGATCTTTTTAATAAATTTGTGTAGCACTTTTCTTATACTATTGAGCATGAGATTTCATTAGTGGACTTGACACAAGCAAAGAAAAAAGTTGGGGAGAGTTTTGTGAGTTATTTATAGTGATGGAGAGCCCTTGTAAGACATTTCACTCATACTTTACCATATAAAAAATTAGTTACTATGTTTACTACAAATATGCATAGTGAGATAGCATATCATCTAGAACTATAATGTGCACATACGTTCAAGGAGATCATTGATAAAGGTTTATTGATCAAGTGAGTGCTCATCGAAAAAGGGGTAATCAAGCTTAATTTAACAAATAAAAATCAAGGTACCAATCATGGAAATGACCAACATCCCATCCAAGTGCAATCATCATAACCAGCACAAGCCAATAATCATGAAAGACTAAAGTAACTCAACCAAAATAGGAATGTTGTTGGAAATGGAGTAACTGAATCTTATCATGTCTAAACTATGTATACATAATCTACACCACCTTTTCAACTTACTCCTACCCATAAACCTCTCTAACCAATGATGCAAGTGCAATAACTAATACCTACATAAAAAATACAACAGTCTTTACCATTGCAAACCCCTCCCCCTAAGAGAACTGTGCCTACATGTCATGTCTTTAGTGATGTAGGAAAACTTATTGAGTCTATATTTCATAAGCTTTCCACTACTAATCTGATTAGTTCACCTATACCAAAGCATTATCCACAATGCATTCCTTACCCTGATTGGTACCATGAAAATGAATTTTGTGACTATCATCGGGTCAACGAGCATAATATTCAAAGATGTGTCCAAATCAAGTATTTAATCAAGAATATGTTAGAGAATGAGGAGATAAAATTAGATAAAGGTGTTCCCACATCCAATCAAACTCTTGGGATTTATCAAAACCCCTTTCCCTAACATAATAATCAATAGTAGAAGAACAATCAACAACAACAATGGCTAGTGCAATAATAAAATCAACAGTATTAAAATCAAATGCTAAACCAATAGAATCAACAAAATCAGTAGTAGAATCCATAACAACAAAATAATAGACAAAACCAAGGTCAAAATAGTAATAACCAAAAAACCTACCATGCAATAACACATGACTACAATAGGTTTGTAGGTTATATTTTAGGGGATAGCATTAATACCATCTCCATTAAACCTAGACCAAGTACTAATCAGCCTAGACCATTGATAAATAACAATATTCAGCCAAATCACATGGATAATCCTTCTTTGACCTAGGAGTGCATACAAGTAAACCAAAAAACTAGGACTTTCAATTTTGGATCTTATAGAGATAACTCATTCCTACCACATGACCACATGCAAGTACACTAACAACTAAGACTTATCCTATCTGGTCCCACATCATTTCCAACATTAGTTAGCAATAATGGTCTAGTATTTAATCTCAATTGTGCAATCACAACTCAAAGGTCAAAGATTATTATCTTAGGCCCACAACCTTACACCACTTTGCCTATCATCCAACCAACCATTTAGCCTAAGAATAAACCATTCACTACTGACCAAGACAAGAAGTTTGATATTATGGACAAATTACAAAACACACTAGTACAAATTTCTATTTTGGATTTATTACAAAAATCAATAATCCACAAAAACATCCTAAATTATTTTTTTACTGAATCCACTATTGTTAGTGACATATCCCCTAATAAATTTCAAGATTTGGTTGTAAACCTAGCTCTAACCCAAAAAGTCACATTCAACCAAAGTGATATGTCTTCCCTTGACCCACTCCATAATAACCCATTATACATAGAAGTTTTTATCAAATGGCATAAAGTGAAATGTCTCCTTTGTAGACAATGGATATGGCCTCAACATAGTGTCTCACAAGCTCATCAAGATTCTTGGGTACACAATGATAAATTTCTAGCCAAAAACAATAATTATCAAAGATTATGATAATCAGTAAAGAGAATCATAGTGCACCATTAGTTTGCCAGTTATCATTGGGCCTTTAATCCATGATACACTTTTCCATGTGTTGTATTTTGATTTATCATACAACATGATTCTAGGTAGGCCTTGGTTACATGAGATTCATGTAGTCACATCAACATTGCATCAATGTATCAAGTATTCCCACTCAGGGGTGGAAGTAAATATTCTAGGAGATTTACACCCATATGAACACTACAAGCATCTTGAAGCTAAGATTCAAAGCTATAATTATTAGTATGACATTAATCTAAGTTATAATTAGGATAAAGGAAAGGTTATACTTATTGATCCTTTATCAAATAATCACATAGATCTTAATACCTTAGATTCCTTATCCCACATGCTACCTCCTGAATCTTCTAATCATTTCATGATTTTAGATAATGGATTAGGAGAATATGTGACCCATGACACATTTCACATTGACAATCTTCCTCAGAATCCAAAAACCTTTGGGTGACCTAAGGTCATCCCACATCTACATTGGTAATGAAAGAAGAAAGATAAGGGACCTGTCACATTTGTACCAACATCTGGCCTAGGACATAACCCTCTTGAAGGGAATGAATCATGGTTATACAATGACAAGTAAGCTAATTTTTATAAAAATTTAAAGTATCATATTCCAAATAGGATCATGGAGCATCACAATTATGAAGGAAGAGGCCTCAAACTGAATAAGCAAGGAACCATCTAGCCAATTTCCATGACTAAGTATGAGAGACCTTATGGACTTGTATTTAAACCACCTCAGGGTGACAACACATATTTTATTCAAACTCCATCACTAGTGACTAGTGATGATGATGCTAATAGCAAAGCAAAGTCTAATCATAGCCTTACCTTTGATAACCTAGTTGTAACCAACTTGTTTGATAGCAATGCCATTTGTACCCTTATCTAAGTAGTTCATCATAATCCATTACCATTATATTATCTCCAACTGATAGACTAAGACCAATAAGAATCTAGTCTATTAATTGATGAGTTCCATAATGATGAGGCATTATGTGATTTCCTAGGCATTAGAGACAATATTTTGTTGGGAGATCACAAATCAAGATTCTCAATCACATTAGATCCTATAGCCTATTTTGGAGAGTGAGTGAACACCCTTAGCCAAAACTAAATAAGTAAAACATTGAGGTCCCAAAGTGAAAAACTCTTTGAGGCTCTTTTTGACTAGAGAAAAAGTAAAGATAAACGTTAGTCTAGTGGTGAAAAATTGTTTTAGGTGCCATTAAATGAGGGTGTTCGTTCTTCTTCAATTTTAGACCAAGAAACCACTAATGATGAACTTGCATATGGATCTAAGTTTAGTTTCGAGAAATAAAAAGTATTTGATTAGATTCTCCAAGAATTTTTGACCATTTTTGGTATATGGTCAAATCTCCCATTAGGAGACTTAGATTCATCATGCTTAGGATAAGTTGAAGCACAAGTCTTAATAAAGGACCCTGACATAGTCCAATAGTTTAATTCACTACCTACTATCCTAGAAGACAGTTTAACCCTTCTATTCAAAGATTAAGTGGAGGTAAATATCAGGACCCCATCAGACCTAAAATGGATAAAATTAGGAGAGTCTCTCACTAAGGATGATTGTGACATATTTGTAGCTCTATTGAAAGATTTTGTGAATATATTAGTATGGTCCTATTCGAACATGTTAGGATTAGACTCCACCTTGGTTTTACGCCACCTTATGGTTAATCTTAATGTTAAACTAGTAAAATAAAAGATCTATAAGATGAATCCTTACATTGTTGTATTATTAAAGAAAGAGTTGGAAAAGGTCTTAAAATTAGGATGTATTTGATCTATTGACTACTCTAAATGGATCTCTAATGTAGTACATGTTAGCAAAAAGCTTGAAGGAATTAGAGTTTGTACTAATTTTTGAGACATCAACAAAGATTGTCCTAAAGATGATTTTCTATTACCTAATATCGAAATGATCATCAACTCTATGGCAGGTTATGAAATGCTTTCACTCATGGATGGATTTTTAGGATATCATCAGATCATAGTAGAACTAGAAGATCAGTATAAAATAGTGTTCACCACTCCATGGGGAACATTTTTCTATCAGGTGATGCCATTTGACCTTAAGAATGTGGGAGATACATATCAAATAGCCATGACTATCATATTTCATGATATGATGGATGATATTGTTGAAGACTATGTTGATGATATATTAGGAAAATCCAAGACCAGAGTTGACCATTAAATAGTGTTATGTAAGATATTTGAAAGACTACAAGAGTAAAAATCTAGACTCAATCCAAAGAAATGTGTGTTTGGTGTAACTTTAGGAAAATTAATGGGCTTCATCTTGTCTTGTAGTGGTATTTAAATTGATCTAACTAAAGTCCATGCTATAGTTGAGATGTTTCCACCAACCAATTTGAAGTAACTATGTAGTTTGTAGGGTAAGATCCAATCCATCTAATGCTTCATTTCTTAGTTAGTAGATTAGTGCCATCCATTTACGTACCTTTTGAATAAAGGATTTGTATTTCATTGGCATGATCACTAAAAAATAAATTTTCAACAACTCAAAGATTATCTTGTCAATCTGCCTATTTTATTACCTCTTATGCTAGGAAATCCATTTTTGTTATACCTATCAGCTATTGATCATGCCCTGGGGGCACTCTTGGCTCAACATGATGACAAAGGAAAGGAGAATGATATTTAATATCTAATCCATACCTTGGTTACATATGAACATAACTATGTACCTATTGAAAAACTTGTCTAGCTATGGTTTTCATAGCTCATAAACTACATCATTACATGTTGAATAATAAAACCATGGTTATTTCAAAGGTAGATCCACTCAAGTATCTAGTATCTAAAATAGATTTATAAGGTAGAATGGCTAAATGGATCATGCTTCTTAGTTAGTTTGACATAGATTATGTCAATCAAAAAGCATTCAAGGGACAAGTTCTTGCAGATAAACTTGCAAAAGCACATCTTATGGACACACAACCACTCAAGTTTCCATTTCTTAATGAATCCATCATGACCATCATGGAAACCCCCTTTGGGATCAACCATGGGATCTATACTTTGATGGTTCATTCATTTCACATGGATCAAGGAAAGGCCTATTATTTATTACACCACAGTAGGATCTAATCCTTAAATCATTTAGAATCAGCCTTTCTTATATAAACAACATGGCCAATTATGGAACACTTATTTTAGGACTTTGATAAGTAGTGAATTAGAATATATCTCATCTTTAAGTTTATGTTAATTCTTAGTTAATCATCAATTAGGTCACAAATCATTTTCAGACCAAAGATGACATGTTGGTTCTATATCAAGCCATGGTTGGCACTCTTAAAAATCAAATTGCCAACACTCAGTTTGAGCATATACCGAGGGCTAGTAACAAAACTATATATGCCATGGCTCCTATTAGCCCATTGATTAGACAAGTAGATAAAGCTAAAGAGTATTAGTTCCTCATCAAGAATTTGTTAGCACCAACTCATGAACCTTTAATCATTACCATGATTTGTGATATTATTGGTCCTAATTCTATTTGATACTCATAAACTACCTTCATGACCAAGTTATGCCACCTAACCTATCTCAAAAATAATCCAAAGCCTTAATTCTTCATTCCACTCATTATACTTTACTTGGATCCAGTCTTTACTATCATAGTTTTGATGGAACTCGGCTTCATTATTTAACTTTGGTAGAGTCTACATTAGCGTTAAGAGAAGTTCATGAAGGAGTATGTGGAGCCCATTCTAGTGGGGTAGTCTTATCCAAAAATCTCCTCCATACTAGTTACTATTGGCCCATAATGGATGCATATGCCACTATTTATGTAAATAAATGTTGCAAATGGCAATGTCATGATAATTTGATTCATGACACAATAAAAACTCTAAAACTAATGTTGACACCATGGCCATTTTCTACATGAGCACTTGATCTCATCGGGAAGATTAACCCTACTTCATCTGATGGCTATAAACATATCCTTACCACCATTGAATATTTCACTAAGTGTTTTAAAGCTATACCCCTCACTTACGTAATTGGAAAGTAAATTTCCAAATTCATCTTTAACCACCTCATCTACCACTATGGTATTCCCTCTGACATTATATCTAATAATGGAGGATCTTTCAAGAACAAAGATGTAGACTAGTTATGTACCAAATGCAACATCACACAACACTTTTCTATAGTATATTACCCTCAAGGTAATGGCTAAGCTGAGGCATCCAATAAAACCATTGTCAACATTCTCAAAAATATTGTCATTAATGCCAATCATGATTGGCAGCTCCAGATATTCCTTGCCCTTTGGGTATACCATACCAATCATTATACCCCCATAGGAGCCACTCCATGTTCCCTTGTTTATGGTACTAAATCCATTCTTCCCATTAAGGTCAAATTGCCTTCATTATGCATCTCTTTCAAGCATGTCTTGGATGATCATAACTATCGAGTAGCTTGCCTACAAGAGCTAAACCTCCTAGATGAGATATGTATAGCCACACTCAATAATCTTTAAGCATATCAGAATCAACTCAAAGGCCACTATAACCGCATGTGAAGTATCAAACATTTGAACTTTGTGATCTTTTTCTCAAAGAAAACCAAAATAATATCATATCTAATAAGAAACATAAAGGTAAATTCAAAACAAATTGCATAGGACCTTTCATCATCACTACAGATTATGGATCAGGAGCATATAGGCTTGTCACACCAGATGGAGAGGAACTTTTAGAGATAATGAATATTATTCATCTCAAGTGATACTATACTTGAATGCTAAGGACTATTATTTTTAAGGACCTTTTTAGTTATGCCTTTTTGTCACTATTCTTCTTTGTACACATACCATTCTTATCCATCCTCTTTGCTAATTTTTGCTTTCAACCTATAGACCCAACATGTTCTAAAACTTAGCCCATTTGACCTTGGTTTTTATCATTCATTACGTAGTTTTAGCATCAAGGTATTTGATCATTTCATTAGTTGGCTCAAGAAATTTAGATAGAGATCATATTTTGAGATAGTGTGACAAAAATTTTGGTAGTTGCATCTTTCATTTGTTAGTCCTTTCTTACCACCACTCATGTTGCTAAGTATAACCACCTTTAGGAAAATTAGTACCATTTATATATATTGTAATGTCCTAGTTATAACCACTTATGGGAAAACTAGGGGCAATACTAATCCTTGACATACCAACTTGCCACTTCTTATGCCATACTATGTCTTTTTACCAACTATGTGTGCTTTGTTTGAATTGGCTACTACACTATTCAAATTCCTTGACTGTAAGGGTGGAACTACAATGACTTGAGGTCCTATTTTGGGACTATGTATGCAATGCTCAATACTTTTTGAGGTCAGCTCATTCACCCTTCTCCACCATACTCTCACTATTTTGTGAGAAACCTAAGCCACACTCCCACTATTTTTCAAACAACCTAAGCCATGCTCTCATCATTGTATGAGCAACCCAAGTATAAATGCTCTCACCATTTTGTGAGCAACCTAATCCATGCTCTTGCCATTTTTTTAGAAACTTAAGTTTGAATGCTCTCACCATTTTGAGAGCTTGAACCAGTTAGTGTCTCATTATTCTTGATTGAGTTATGACACTCCAAAACACTTACAAAAACATTTCAAAAAATCATTAGAAAAGAATAAAAACATTGATCACTTCTTTGCCTTAAGGATTTTGGGAAACCTTACTAAGTTACAATCAAATCACTTGTCATTTATTTTCTCCATCCTTCTTATCCTTTTTCTCTCACGCACTTTCCATTTTTCAAGACCATTTCTATTCTTCTATCATATCCATTCTGTTTGTTTTACTTAGTTATCATATTCTTCCTATTCCCTTAGAGAACTACATTTGGCCTAAAGTTTTTATTGGATATTACATCCATGGAACTATGTAGGAAGTGTCCACTTACCTAGTGCATATGGAGATATCTTGGCCACCCCCTTCCTTTTCTTCTATTCCCCCATTCAATTTATTTTTTAAGTTGTCACCTATTTTCTAGGGGTAATGTTCATAGGATTTTTATTATATTATTTATTTATTTATTTTGCTTATTTTGTTTGTTTGTCTACCCATTTGTTTTCTTTTAGCATTATTGCCTTGATTCATTTTATGTGTGTTCATTGGGTACTTCCTTATTTACACTTACATTTAAATCCATCCATATTCATATGTTTACATTGTCATCATGGTTTCTATCATTAGTGCATTATTTTCTGTTGAGTATTGGATTATGGGAGTCAGTCCTTAAGCATATTTTGGCTGATTATTTATGGTGTTTTATCATAAAGCCTACCATCACATGCTATAACAAACCTCAACTTCAAGAAGTCTATTCAGCAATGGTGACATCTCTTCGACATCGACATCTCGATTCACTCCCAATCATATCCCAGATAGAGTAATTAACCACAAAAGAATTTCAACCTTTATTAGTTTAGATGAGCATCTCCCTACTAGTAGGTTGTTATAATTCATCATTACCCTCTATGTTAACTTATCATCATCCTCGGCCAAGTTTATCATGTTTACCATAATCGGGGTTCAATGATTATAACCACCTATGGATAAATCATTGCACACCATCCCACCTGCATTTCTCAATGATTATAACCAACTTCGGGAGAATCATTATTTTATCACCAAATTAATTTTTATACCTATACAGGGGCATCTTATTATCTTATCTATCTAACCTAACTAGGGTAGCTCCATCTTCTCAATGATTATAACTGCCTTTGGGCAAATTATTGTGTTATCATACCACGTTGCCACTATTGGGGTACAATGCTTATAACTACCTCTGGGAAAACCATTGTGCACCATCCCACTTGCATTCTCAATTATTTTGATGAATTTTTCAATATCATTATGTTTTCACCCCATCATCTTTCCTTTCTTTGGTCCCCTCATTTCACTTCTTTCTATTTGAGGGACTGTTTGTCGATCCACTTATGTGAACCGTTCCCTCAAGGGGGTATCATATAGTTAGTTTATCATATTTATAATTATAGGAATATAGGAAATTTTAATTATTTAAGAAGATGTTACTATGATTATAGCTTGCAATGCCTCACCAAATAGGGGCAAACTGTAGACACCAAAAACTAGCCATCAATAACCTCTATTTAGGCTTTTGGCTAGTTTCCATCTAAAATGCACAATTTGGCCTAAAAACACTAAAACATGCTAAATAATGTGAAAATGTTATATTAAAATGCCATGTTTTTCCAGGGTATCCCTAAATGGGGTAATGTAATTTATGGTCCAACTAACTTTGATCAATCCATTTCAAGTCAAAATGCCAAATTTACACCTACATGCTCTAGATTACTCTTCCTTATCAAATATTTTGCACAAGACTCATGCCTTAGTTATTTATTATTGGAAACTTCATAAATGGGAATATGCATCTAATGTGGACTTTTAATTCTAATTCATTCAAATTTAGGACCAATAACAAGGCATTTTGATTAATCTAAGTAATTTGTGCATAAAGTGCTTAATCATGTTTAAGAGCTAATTAACCTAAATCAAGGCCTAATTAAGAATTCCATGGAAACTTGTTGAATAATTTGTTTTGAAAATGAATATGGAATAACTACATCATCATTTGACCTGATTTCTTGAGAAGACATCTCTAGACCATAAATACCACAAATATCAAGATTCATGCCTTCCATGCCTCATCAATAACTTCCAAGATGCCCTCCATGCCTCTTAATTTCCCCTTCTTCAAATTCAATGATGAGGATAATTATAAACTTAATTAAAAAAATTGAATTAATCCTCTACCACACATCTCAATCTTTAGATGGATGGTTGATGTTGATTCTAATCAAATCCAAAAATCTATAAGTAGGAGTCCTCACAACATCATTTCTAAGCTTAATTAGTGCAAAGTTATAATGCAGGATTGGATCCAAAAGCTTCAATAAACTAGTATTACCATGCTAAATTGATTCCAATCCAAGCCAAACCACAAGCCAAAGGTGCCAATAGGAGATGAAGGTAGCCACACTCCATTGAAGAATACCTCTTGAAGCACAAGCTGAGCAAGCCACCATTACAAAGGAATTTGGATCATCCAAGGAAGGTAAAAGGAATTCTTGTGTTTTCATTCCTTGATTTTTAGTTGTGTTTATCATTTTACCTTGTTAACTAAGCTCTCCTTAGTGTCTAAGCCTAGAGATGTTATGCTATTAGTGTGTTTATTTTTTTTTCATTTTAGAACTAACACCATACTAACCATCCTCTCTTGAGACAAATTCCTAGATCAATATCTTAGTAGTATCTTTCTTAGAAACACACCTTAGATAAATGCCTTCAAAGTTATTCTTGTACAAAACTCCATCCATGATAAAAAAAATGAGTTGTTTTGAGCCTTAAAGCTCTCTTTTGCTCTCTACTTAACCCTATAAGACAATATCCATTTATTATCAAATGAAAAATAGGATCATACCAATCATTGGGATGAAATTTTTGTTTTTATACATGCATGGCACTTAGTTTGGGATTAGTATTAGAAATATTCTAAATTAAACATTGGAATCTTACCAACTTTTTAGTCTTCATCTCTAGATCATTTTCTTAGAGAACAAACATCCACTTACCTCTTCTTTTTCCAAGTTCACATTGACTCAACATGAGTTTAGTGGTAAGGTTTGGTAGTATTGAATGTACCTTATTTATAAGGATATAATGACTAAATTTAATCACTTACTTAACTGAAAAGCAATAGGATGATCACATCTATCTATATTTTGAGCTAAGATAGATGTAATTGTATGGTTAGAAGCAAAAGAGTAAAGATAGAAGTATTTAGTAAAGTCTAAATTTATTATCACAAGGGATTATCCAATTTCTTATTTGATTTCCCTTAAGTCATTCCTGGTCTCTTCATTCCAAGTGATCTTAATGTCTTTCTTCAACATGTCATTCAAAGGTCTCATTATTTCTACAAAACTAGAAATAAACTTCATCACAAAGTTGATTTTACCAAATAAATACTTTAGTTATTTCTTATTATTAGGGGGTTATATCTTTGATATTGTATTTACTCTATCTATTTCTATAGATATCTCCTCCTTAGTTATAACATGTCCCAATAGTTTTCCCATAGTTACACAAAAAATGTTCTTCTTTGGGTTGAGATAAACTTCATACCTTCTACACCTTTTAAATACTTGTTATATGTGAATGATGCTATCTTCCCTATTCTTTTAGAAGATAGTTAGGTCATCCATGTAAATAATATTGCACTTACCTATGAGGCCTTTTAACACATTATCCATTACTCTTTAAAAGGTTTCACTTGAATTTATCTATCCAAAGAGCATTCTCTTATAGGAAAAAGTGCCCCACTTAGTAGTAATGCAATCTTCATTTTGTCTTCCTTGTTCTCTTGACCTGATTTCTTGGTCAAGAGAAGGCAAGGGGTAATTATCCTTTTTAGATGCTCTATTTAGATTTCTCAAATCAATGCACATTCTAATATCAACATTTTTATTCTTGACTAATATTAGTTTAGCTACCCAAGTGGAGTGTCTAATGAGAAACATTATCTTAGCATATAGTAACTTCTTGACCTCTTTGTATATCCTTTATTCTAGGATAGGGTTGACTAGCCGTTGTTTTGTCTAAATGGTTTACAAGTTTCTTTTAGAAGTATGGTATGGGTTATAACCCTAAGATCAAAGATATTTAATTCATCATAGGACCATGCTAATACATCTATATACTTGGTCAATGTAGAGTAAAAAATACTCTACGTTTCATTCTGATTTTCAGTAGCACATGATCCAGATCAATGTCCCTACATAGTTTGGTTCTAGATAGCGAAGTTTTGAAATAGAGTGTGGGCTCTAATTTCCTTTTGATTCATTTTTCTCTAAGTGTTGAAGTCAAGAAGAAGATGCCAAGTGTCATTTTCTGAGGCACTTTTCATAATTTCAATAAGGCCATGAAATGTGCCACGCATCCCTTAGCAACTCAGTGAAACGTGACAAGTGTTGGCATCCACATTTCATGTCAGCACCCATGTTTCATCTCTTTTTAGTGAAAGGTTTCAAAATGCTAAGTATCAAGATCAGGCAAAAAGTGCCAAGTGGCAATCATGGAAGGTCTCAATTTTGCTTTTCTAAAAGTGATGAAAGATGCCACGTATCCTATCAAAAGAGAGTGGAAGCCACCACGTGTCGAGATTTGAATTATCTTCAATTTGCTTCATAGATATAGCAAAAACTATGGTGGGTCTCAAGTTTTGTTTCTAAAGCAAGTAGAAGCCGCCAGGTGTCACTGTCCATGTAAATATGAAAAGAGACTCGATTAATTCCATGATATAAATAGATTAAAGTGGAGACTTCCACATGTCACCTTTTGTAGGTTTCTAAAAAGCTAGCTAAAAGTAGCAGAGATTGCCACATATCCCCAGTTAAGTAAAGCGGAGATTGTCATGTGTCCTTTGATGAAGCAATAGAGATTGTCACTTGTCCCTATGCCCTTTTAAAGTTACTCAGGTAAGAAATGTTGTGTGTCTTATTTATGTTAAGTTATTAAAATTTTTAAGGAAGCGGATTGTGACAGGTGTCAAAGGTGGAATGCTCATAAGCAAATACACAAAAGGAGTATAAATTACATGAAAAGTGTCACATGTTTTTATTAGGTGCTATGAAACATGCCAAGTGTCATCCTCTGGTGTTTCCTAAAATAATCAGAAGGTTTTCAAGGAATTGACTAAGTGTCCTCTTCCATTAAAGAGAAGGGAGTGTCCTGCGATCTGTTTCGGCCAATGAACTACCAGAAGATAAAGTGTTTCAGAATCCATGAAATATCTTTTGTTAGACATTTCTAGTTATGTTAGATTTCAATTGGGTTTTTAGATTGGGAATAAGCAGACAATATAGAGTGAATCCAAGGCTATAAATAAGGGTGCATAGATCACCAGAAAAGAGATACCAAAGAGAATTTTTGAAGAGAATTATTGTTAAGAGTTTAGACTTTCTAAAGCTGTGACTAGGAATATCATTTGCCTTTGTTCTATCTTCTTAAGTTGGAAGGTTTATGTAACTGTGTGTGTTTCTATGCCTCTTATGTTATTGGATAATTAATGAAAAGATTGAATCCTATGCCTTTGTTGATACTTTCTATGTCATTGCAAAAGTAGTCTAGGCTGTGTTATCAAGAGTTTAGACTTTCTAGAGCTGTGATTAGGAATATCATTTGCCTTTGTTCTATTTTCTTGAGTTGAAAAGTTTATATAACTGTGTGTGTTTCTATGCCTCTTATGTGACTAGAAGATTCAAATAATAATATTAAACCCTGTGCCTTTGTTGACATTTTCTATATCACTACAAAAGTAGTCTATGTTGTGAGCCTCTATTTCTATTGTTTCCATCTTTTACATTGATCATGCACTTGCTTGCTCTTAAATGTAAATGAATCTTACATATAGTCTCATTGTACTTAGGATTAAGGTCAAATTACATTCAAGCACATTACCATAGTTATATTTTCTTTCTTGCATTTGTGTTTCTATTAAAATTTCTATCCCTTTTCCTAGTATACACTTGATATAAAGAAGAGACTAGATTCTTAAAAATATGGAGGTTGTTTTAAGTCTTAAGTCCCACATCTTGAAACTTCCCATTGTTGGTGTTAGAACAAGCACAATTTTAAATCATCAACAGTCAATAAATATATGGCTCCCTTAGTTTCAATGTTTGTGTAGGATGTATCAATGTTCACTAGCTGAGGTTGACCTTCAGAACCTAAGTCTATTGTATTGTAGTCCTTCCCATCTTCTTTGGGAATATTGGTAGTATTAGCTAGTTTGTCTAAATCAAATAGTATATCTAAAGGTATCATCCCTTTGGGGATCTTATTGTAACTAAAGTAAATGACCTTGTCATCAAGATTGCATTCACCATTGTCATCATCAGGGGTATTTTCATTGGCTTCATCAATGATGTGAGACTCAAATACTATTGAGCTAGTCATGAAGTCTATGATCTATTGAGCATCACTAAATACTTGAAAATGGTTGACATTATTTGGCATTGAGGAACATGTGAATATTTCAATGGTAAGGCTTTTTAACTTGTAACCTTGACTGGACATAAGTTTGGATGCAACTGAAGCAGGTTCATTAGCAACCTTATTTTCCTCCCTTTGGATTGACACAATGTTGAAAGCATCAAAACATTCAATTAAGTTAAAAACTCTAAATTTATATTTATTAAGATAGGATAACTTGCATTGATATTTACTCTTGGCCTGATTAACTACTATTTTAGAATAACTAAAAACTAATAGTTCCTTGACCTTGTGTTTGATTGCAAATTGTAATCCAATAATACATTATTCATACTTTTCAAGATTGTTAGTGCATGGGAATTAGAGTTTGTAAGAGGCATTGTATTCTTTCCCAATGGGATTGATTAATAACACTCCTACTCTAGACCCTGATTTACATCTAGCACCATCAAAATATAACTTCCATAATCTAGGCATAGCATGAAAAGTTATGTAGTTACATAAATTTATGGTGTCAAGAGTGTAAACACCTAGATCTGAGTTAACCATGTTGACCCTCTCATTGGTTTCATTTTACTCAATGATAATAGCTTCATTATGGGCTCCCTTTCTATCTTAATCTGATTTGAAACTCCCTTCCATGGAAGCCACATGTGTGAATAGTCAATAAACATGTAATCATTCAAACATCTAGTCTAATCTCTAGTTACTAGCATTCTATAAGCATCAAGTATCTCTACCACTTAGATGTCAATGAATTTTTGGATCCTTAGTTTAGAAGCAATATGCATGTGAAAATTTAACAATTCACTAATCACTTTGACTCTTGAGTTATCTAATTGAGTCACAAACCTATCAAATATAATTAGAGTTAAACCCAATGGTTCACAAAAACCCTTAGTCATGGTGTTTAAAGATGCACTTAAATCTACTAAGAAATTATGTAAATTCTTACCAAAAATCCTGATTATGAATAGGAAAGGTGGAATGTCTACCTTATTATTGTGTATTACAACATTAACATGTGCATCATTTTGAGACTTACCAAGCTTTTTAGGGAAATATTCCAATATCATATCCCTTTTATATGCAATCTAAGTCAACTCATGCAAGTTAATGTTATCTTTGATCCTTTTCATGTCCTCTTATATATTATATCCAATCCTATTAGAAGAATTAGATGTATCAACATTAGGTTTAGAGGTACTTCCTTTAGGAGGCTCTAGAGTGTTATATGATGTAGTATCAAGAGGAGTGTCAATATTATTTGGTGGAATTGAGGTAGTAAAAGGTTGTTACTTATCCCTATTCCTCAAAACATAGGTATTCTTTAGATATTTTTGAAAATCATGAATCTCTTCAAGCATATCCTTAGGATTATTCTCTTCTTGGAATGGGAACTCAAATGTCTCCACCATGAGAGTTGAATCAGTAGATTTAGATGAACTTGAAGAACTTGAGGTACCTACACCATTATATTTATTAGGTATGAATTTAAAGGTATCCAACTATTCTTGAAAATCTTCAAAATATTTGCATAATTCTAAATAATATAATTCATCATGTTTTAAAGTGCAATGCACTCTACAATAATCAAGAAAATCTACATGACCAAGATTTATATCAGGCACATTTTTATTATAGAATGACTCATTTGTGTGGTTGTTATTATTATTATTTTTAAACATGTTGGAAGTATTATTGAATCTTTAGAAAGAGAAGCTCTTGTTAGAATTTTCTCTAGTATTGTTAGATTACTTTTACAGCTAAATGAAATTAGTGATTAACTTTTGAACCATCTTCAAAATATAATCATTCTCATTCATGGATGCCTCAAAATTATGAACTTGAGTATTCTTACTAGATGTAGGAATTAAATATTTCTAGTCTTATAGATAAGACATATTGGTAGAGTTGTTCAAGAATCCTAGGTTTTGGCGAGGATGTACATAGTTCAAAGGCAATTGGTTTAAAAATAAAAGCTTATTTAAGGTAGGAATATTTTGATTAGTGTTGGGAATGATATTTAGAATAGGAAAATTTGGATTAATATTGGGAATATTCTATACCATTTGGCCTTGAGGTTGCATCTGATCATTAATGATCATAGCTTTAGCATAAGCTAGGGCTAGTGTATTAATGATCTGAATAGATCTTTTGATAAGCATATAAGTCATAAGATCCAAGTCATCCTTGTAGATCTCTAAGGCTAATGCCTCATCAGGTCTAAGGAGATATGGTTATACTAATTATTTTATAGAATATGATATTAAATTTTTGTATGGGCTCATTTGAATCTCTTTTGATTGTGGTAAACTATTGGTATAGGACATATGGACTAATGATTTTGATAATCTGATCAATGAATTAATTATTAAAATCATTCTAGATAGCTATTTATTTTTTAGGAATGTTAAGGAACCATTCATATACAACATCTTTGAAAGTAAATGGAAACAATATACATGCAACATATTCATGAACAACAATCAAAAGTCTTAAAGTAGCTTTGAAGGATTTAATGTGTTCTTCAGTAGTTATAATGCCATTAGGACTAAAAATAGGTAAATACTTTTCAAGACTATGAGGAAGGTCGTGTACCACACCTATCACATTGATTTAAGAACCACATATCCAAGCCATACCTTGATAAGGATTGAACATAGGAGTACCCTAAATTGGTGAAGTTATTTGAGACTTTGAAAGTCTACACTTACCTTTGTCTTGCCTAGATCTCCTATGCACTTCTAATGAAAGAAGGGGAAACCTTATCTCTAAACATGGCCTAGTCCTTATCTTTGGAAATTCCACCTTGTGAACATTGAACCCTATTTGAAATACAATGTGTAAGTCTTATCTTTATAAATAATGATTATCAAACTTGCACATTAAACAACTTTTGTATAAATATGTATAAAGAATGGAAAAGGAAATTGATATGTAACTAAATTAGCTCAAAGATGTGTCCAAACACATAAATTTTAAAGATATTTACATGTTTCAAGATAAAATGAACTCAAATTTGTATATATCTAATCAATATTTGAACAAAATAGATATTACTAACCTCAAATGGCTTGGATTCCCAGATCTTAAGCTATCTTTACCATAATTAAACATCAAACTTTAAAGAACATCTATCTTTGTCTAAATAATAAAAAAGACTAGTTTAAAACCATTAATATCAATGATATTTACATAAATATGCTAAAATATACTTAAATATACAAATAATACATCAATATTTGAACAAAACTCACCTAAATTAGCAAAGATGTTGCAAAATTTCAAATATTTAACTGGCCCTCCTTCTAGCACCAAAGTCATTGATGTCTAACTGTGTATCACTAAGTATACATATAATGTTTAAAAAACACTTCTCATTTATAGATTTAAAGAATCATTGCATGAGTTGTTGGTTGTGATCTTCTCAAAATTTGTGGAGTAGCAACCAAGTTAAATGACTATTTCACAAAATGAACATGTAAATGGTTGTTGGGATCAACCATGGTCTTAAATATTTGTGAAGATGAAAGTGATCTGAACTAAGTCCAATTAATGATGTCCAAAATCTAAAGTCTAAACTCTAAGCTAGCATGGATATTTATAATGACAAGCTAAACTATTAAATTGGTAAAAAGGGAGCAAAAGGGAGGTAAGGTAGAAAAAAGGTGTTTCTAATCTTCAACCCAGACATTATGAAAAACTTTATATTTCATCTAGGCATGCATTTAACCAATTTATATCATGAAATTTCATAATCATAGATCTTACTACATACCAGGTAAGGGTCTAAGGTAAATTTAGATAATGTAAAGGAGAAACCAGATTTAATTTTAAGATTTACTTTTATAAACAAATAAAATTGGCACATCTGTAATCAAAGAAAAGGAAATAAAATAAATCTATGATCCTTAAATAAACCTAGCATAAGCACAAGTTATCAAATCTGAATTCATAGTACCACATCTAAAATTTATGAAAGTCATTCAAATCTAATCATCAAACTAGAAAACTAGGGAAGCAACCATGATAGTAAACACATAGACAAATATTAGACAAACTTTGTTGAATTCTTTACTTATACTACTTACTCCAATTTTACAAAGAAATTTTGGCTCTAAGAACTCACCAACTTTTACAATTGGTAATACCTCTTTTTATAGATAATTCATGAGGTATGTTGGTCAGTAATGATAAATTACATTTGTACATGTGTATATGATAACTATCCTTTTGTTGAATTCTAGAATAAATGATATTATCTAATATATTGACCTATATTCAATGTACTTTACAATTTATACATGCCTTTACAAAAAGAATATTCCATTTCAAAATATACAATGCTAGTTTCAAAAGAATATTCCTAATACATCTAACTTTGGGACCCTAGTGTTGCTTCATCCTTTTAACCTTGAAAGATATTCTTTCTACAATGTTTCTCATTGATTAGCTAGAGGTCAAAAATGGGTCTCATGAGCAACTCCCTTTATTAATCTCCCAAGTTGTTGAGATCCTTTTCAACTCTTTCCAAGGCCTACTCGATGCTCTTAGCATCTCCTATTTTCTCTTTAGATGACAATAGTGGGTCCATGATCTTTTTATCAGTGCCTATCTTTCCTTTAACTTGGTTCCTTACTTATTGAATTAATTGAGAAGTTTTATTCTTGAACTCCTCATCAATGATAAGGCTTAAAGGCCTAAGTGACATGGGATCTTTGATTAACCTATCCAATAGGTGTAATATATTACCTTCCTACTATTTGACATCCTTGGAAGTGTCTTCCATATAATTAGACCAACTGATCAAGGATTTGATCTTGTTCACTAATATATCCATATCCATGTTTAGATGGGATAGGATGACTATTCTAAATTCAAGGATCTGGTTCCTGGTTAAGGCTTTGATCAAATTTTTAACTTGATAAATGGTAGGTTGCTATTGACCAACTTGGCTTGTAGCCATGGAATTTTACTTACCATTTCCTCTTATTTAGTTGTAACTAAATTTAAGGAATTGAATAAGTCAATCGTGGTGTCCTCAAATAGATTGAATCTATCTTCTTAGATTGACAAGATTGCAGTCTCTTCTAAATTCTTCTATTGTTGCATCATTCTGTTGATGACATCTTACAATTGATCAAATTATGTTTAAGATAGATTCAATGGGTCCTCTTTAAATATATGAACCTTATCATGCCTCTATCCTTATACTAAAGTCAAACTAGTGATTTTTTTCACATTTTGAAAGGTGAATTCCTCTCCAAAAATAATGGCCTTCTTTTTATCACTCTTTCCAAGATGGTGGTGTCTAGATTAAATTGAACCCCTACTAATGATTGAGTCTCTTTTAGAGATAAGGTTTCTATTTTTCCTCCACCTAATGCTCTTAGGGTATCCATTAGTTTCCCCACTTTATTTTATAGAGACATAATCCATGGCTTAAGCTCGTTATGCACAGTGATGTTGATATACTTTGTTATTACCCAAGGATGGTGCAGAGTATAGACTTTTTTCAATTTGCCATAACGGTCATGAATTTGTTCAAATTTCTCACTAGTGGTCTATAATTCAGTTCTAGATTGAATTATTCTTGAATATATGATAATTAAACTCTCTTAGGATTTATTATGGTCAATATAGGGTTGAATTAGTGCTTTAGTGCTACTTTAATGGTGGTAGCTAGTTCAAACGACAAAATTCATGGCATCCTTATGGTGTTTTCATGACACTTTGCTCATTAATATTTAAAAAGTGACCATTTTTTTTTAAAATTCTATCTTGATCTCACACCATTGAATCTATTTACTTGAATCAATGAAATTCATTGATCTCAATTTGAGAACTCAACTATTGGTTATTTTTTATGTTGCCCATGGTTATGACACTTGTTACTTTCACATTCACTCTAATATTTATTGAAATGTCAAAATTGATCTCACACTATTGATCTCATTTATATGGATCAATCATGATTCATCGATATTGATCTACTTAATTATGCATCTTACTTTAAAGACCATTAATCAAAATGTGTACGGTCATCCATGTATCATCGATATTTGAAAGATAATAAAGATTAAAATTATGGATTATGGATATGCCACATGTCATATTTATGTTTATCCTTAATGCTTTTGACTTTTCAACCTTCATCATGTACTGTCAGATCTTATTCATCCATATCAACATACTCTATCATATTTTGATCTAAGGGGTGGAACACCTTTGGTTTCTCAATTTTATTTCACTAATATTGTGAAACTTATCACTTTTTTGCTCAACTTATGGATTTAAATCATTAATATTTATCTCTTACCATATTATATCCTTCACCCAGGTAAATTTACATCATCGATTAAGGATCTTGACTTGTTGAATTTATATGCACTGTTAGATCTCGATCACCTGAGAAAACATAGACTATTGATCCTATAGATAAAAATGATATTTAAGTCAGGTTTGAGAAAATAAGGAACTTAGCCTTAATTTTTTAGACTTTGGTTTTATTTCATGTTAATAAACATGGGGAAGACCTTAGGATAAACATTTTATGATAAGTATTAAACATGATAAGGGAACGTCCTAAATAATAAAATAGATGGCATAAAGTCTTAGGATAAGGATTTTAGATCAAGTATAAAAAATAACAAAAGGGCTTGGTGGTTACTTATACCATGTGGAAAAAATGGACCAAAGGAGGCTTGAGGCATAAAAGGACCAAATATAAACTTTTTTAGACTAAGGTTTGGTCATGTTAATAAACATGACTAAACCTTGGGATAAAAATTGAACTAATTCCATGGCATGATTAATCATTCTCACATAAATTATTCCTACCAAATTTGAATTTGATTCAAAAAAATTGAGTAAGGGTCATTTAAATGAGGGTTTCAGTATGCTTTCAGTTTGATTTTCAAGAGACCAAAGGTTAGTAAAAGTTCAAATTGATATAAAAATCATGAAACCCAATCATTACCCATTCCAAATTGACTCCATTAGATTTTTAACCAAAAACACAAAGATATAATGTTATCAATTATAGGCAACATTAAACAAAAATTATGAATTAATATGCCAAATGAATAAAAAATGAATGATCTTTAAATGAAAATAACATGCAAACATGCTAATGTTGCTTTGATTAAATGAATTTTTAGTTTTAAGGTATAAATTTGCAAAATTTGAAACAAGGGTCCCTATTTTCATAAATGGGGGTATATTGATCTCAACAAGATTTTCAATTTATTATTTGTAGATCTTAAAATGGAATTAAAGTGTATTTATTACTACTTTAGTTCCCAGTTTCAACTCAATGATGTGCTCAAAAACCCTATTTAGGGGTAGTCCATGAGGAATACTACCAAAAACCTTATCATATTGATGACCATTATATATAACTCATTAAATCTAATATAAACTATCCATAAGTGCTGCCTCTTAGATATATACTACATTACATTTAATAGTTAAGGTCTCATCTAAGTAGTAAATGTGTGCGATTATATTTTCTTCATATGTGATACATTATTGATTCATTATTTTTTTGTTTGTGTCTAACTTGGATGAAATGAGCATAGTTTTGCATACAAAGATATTTCCCTATGGCATGATTATTTTGAGAAGTCATCCATAGTTTTTAACAACACCCTTTAGGTAATAGTTTTGAAAACTCAGCATCTAACACATTAATCTCTAGAGATCCTTAGTCGATATATGAAGATATGTAGCTCTGAAGTGATTTGAAGATACCCACCTATACTATGTAGACTAATTTAGTATCTCCAAATATATATACTATACATATATAAATTTTCCCTCTTTAGGTATCTTATTTTAGACATTACTATTCATAGTAATGGTCTAAATTGATTTGGATATAAATGTATTTATATTTTTTAAATTTAAACATAATATATTTAGATCTATGTTAGTTATACTCAGTCTATTATTAGTTGAATTAGTTTCAATGCCTCCCTCTAAGTGTGGGATCTGATTCCTAGATCTTTGATTTTGAATAAGTAGATTTGGTTGTTTAGTTTTCTAGATTTTGTATTCTGAGAATAGTAGTTGAGATGTGATTTAAGTATATGTCTCCTTCTCATTCTAGAATATATAAAATAGAGAACAAAATAGAAGAAGAAATATTCAAGTGTACTTTCATAAAAGTTGTAGCATATGTATATGTTCTTTTTGATAATAAAGTATTAATAAATTTCAGCATTCCATTTCATTACTAATTAAAATTTGATCTTATTTTAAAGAAGGATCAAGGGCCCACTTCTCTTCAAAGATTAGGTCAATTTTTATTTCTATATTTTACTTTAAAAGTTTATTTCTTTTGATATATGGATAATTCATTTTACTACAAGTGTGATTTCCATTTTAAAGCAAGTGTGTTTCTTTTAATGAAGTGTCCTTTCATTAATTATAAATAATTTTTCAATTCAATACAAGTGTGTTTCTCTTAATGTAAGTGTGATTTCATTAAATTCAAAGTGCATATTTAAATTCTCATAATATCAAAGTTAATATGTATAGTTTGTTAACTCATATCCATATTCAAAATTTATCAGGAAGCAGTTTAGGTGACATTAAGAAATCAACATTCTCACATTCTAAAATACAACACTATCCTACCCATCTGGGAAAGTCAAGTAAGGACATTGTAATGTATTATGTTATATGTTTAAATTATGGATGTTGATGGTGTAAACTAAAGAATCCTTTTAATAAGGAATGTCATAGGGGATATTTAGATAGCAAAACTTTCTAGATTTACTATTTTTACAACATAGAATTAGAATCTTATTTTTTGTCATTAGGTTTTTGACATCAATAGTAGAGTAAAAACCACCCAAAATAACTAATTTTTAACTCAAATATAAAACATCTCATTACATATAGCCTTATACACTGGCCCTAATAAAAAAATGACAACAATCCATTGATTGGTTAAATGAAAGGTATAATGACAACATATCATTTTTGGTGCTATTGCCAAGTAATCTTAATCAACAAGTGTTAGTGTGATCCTATATTAAGATTTACATAGGAAAAATTCAAAAACATTCATACACCCTAAAAACATAAAAATAATCAACAAATCCTTAGATTTATGAACCACCCAAGAGATTCTCAAGGATGTTTTATCTCTAAATAATCCCAATAAAATAAGAAGAAAAAAGGATTATATCCTACATGGAAAGATAAGGAAGTGAAATAAAGGAAATTTAAATCCATATACAAACTTTTTCTAATTCCTCTCCTGAAAAAGGTTCATCCTCACAAACAAATCTTATAAGAAGAATTTTATTCAAGATATCTTCCCTTATAAGAATAATTGATCCTAAAAATTCCCTTTTTAGAAAAATCAGATTTGATCCACAAGATTTATAAGAAGAATATCTAATCACCAACAAAGATTCTCCTCCTGAGGTAGACCACAGGTTGAGAACCCAATAAGAGAATTTGGACTGGATTGATAACCAAAGTTGGGACAAAAATATGGGAGAGGAGCATGCACATGTGAAAACCCTGATAGATAATCTCAATAAGATGGAATTTTTTTCTATCCAATCAACTTGGGTCCTGATGATAAAACATCCATGAAAAATACCTCACCATCTATTTTACCTACTTTTAGAGGTAAACATTTAGAGGATCTAGATTAATTCCTCTTTTAATTTTAAGTTCTCTACCAAACATATGACTATGTCACTGACAATCAAAAGTTAAAAGTTATTCCCATATAAACTTAAAGATGTGGACATGAGATGGTTCATGGGCATTGAGGGTAATTTTATAAGTACTTGGGAAGAAATAGAAACTACATTTCTTGATAAATAACAAGATTATTGTAGAGTCAAAGAATGAAAAGAAGATTTTCTCTAGATCAAACAAAATAAAGATGAAACCTTATAAAATTACCTTGATAGGTTTATATTTTTCCATAAATAGAGTGGTTACCAACACACAAAGGAGTTCATCAAGATAGTCTTTCTTAAAGGCCTAGATGATGATGCACATGATGCCTTGAACCTAATGGTAAAGGGTGACATTGACAAGTTAACCTTTCATCAAATTTTAGCATTATACTAACTATTCCAGGACAAGACCTAACATAAGGAAATCAAGGTTAGGAAAATCACCTAAAGTTGGGTAATTAATGAAATAATTTACTAATTTCAAAATAGATATTTTAGAACAATTGACATCCACATTAGATGGTCTCAAAGTAAAAGACAATGTCACTAAAACTAAAAAATTATCAATATATTGTCCAACATGTAGTAAAAGATTATCCTTTAGATAAAATAGAGGTATGTTGTATTTATGACCTAGACCATGACACCAAGAACTGCAATCATCTTCCTACCATGAGAAACTTAAAACAAGTAGTATATGTAGTTGAAGAAGTGAACTTTATCCAAAGACAAGGAAACCAATACTCCCAACCTCAAAATCAATTTGCTCTAAGATTTCCTCCCAATCCATGGATGACACCATGGGCTCGATAAGTCATACCATAAACGTGGGTACCACCACCACAACCAAAATTATGGGGTACTCAATAATGGATGCCACAAATATAGGGGCCACCCAAAAATCCTTTAGAACCCTAGTCATAAAAATAAAACTAATAACCATATTAGATATAATAGTCACCACCTCAGTGGCTGAATCAACAATATCAAATGCAAAGAAGGTTTCTTATATAGTAGGCTTTGATGCTTTCACAACCTTATCCACCACCAATTGAGTAATAGGTTAACCAACCACATTTACCTACCCAATGAATGATAAATCTTAAGAATAGGAAAAATAATCTTATTTATGGAGTTGATAAAGAAAATAGTATTATAATTGGTTAAACTAAGTGTATTAATGTTTAGCTCATGTCAGGAAAGGTAGTAGGAGATTTACCATTACCATAACTAAAATTCCCAATGATGAAAACACTCCTAAGTCACCTGTAGTCCAAGAACCAAATGAAGACAAGGTATAATCTACCAAAACTCTAACCACACCAACCATAATTCAAGATCCCCTTAACATTCCATTTCCTCAGATACTTAAGGTATAAAACCTAGGGAGGGTTATAAATTGATGCAAGGATTAAGATAAATGAATATATAAATTCCATTGTTAATAGCCATTAAGGATATTTCTAAATTGAATCAAATAATTAAAGTGTTTTGCATCAAGACACTAGGAAGAAATAAACAATATCTTAAAATAATTTAGGTAACTATAAAAATTATTTATGTACTATTAGGAAACATACGTGTTCCCAAATACAGAGACCCTAGTAGTCTTTTGATGACTGTGACAATTGGAAAAATGTCCATATAAAATGTCATTTAAAGCTATGTGATGCTATCAAAATAGTAAACTCTTTATCCCTCATAGGGCATTAGCCTACCACTACAATCTTGAAAATGGTAGATAAATCCCTATTATGCCTAAAGGAACCATAGAAAATGTTCTATTCTCCATATAATCCTGAGACTCCCCTATACATTTCATTATCCTTCAACCTAAACCCAAGAGGGTATGATATATAATCATTCTTATAATACCTTGGTTATCTACATTTGTAGCATGAATTGACTATTGAACTGGTAATATGACCATTTCCAATGGAATTCACACCAAACAAATCTCCCTTTATTCACCTGTTAGACCTTTAATGGATATTTTTGAATAGATATGGTTAGACCAACCTTAAAAAAATCATAATAGTGTGTCTTCCTTATCTATGGTTACCATAAAATAACATTTCCAATAAATTGAGGATTAAATAATATAAGATTTGGACTAGTATATCCTAGCTCTGAAGTCTGATAGCCTAGCTCTGAAGTCTAAAAACTTAGCCCCAAAGAATGATAGCTTAGCTCCAAAGACTAATAGCTTAGATTTAAATATGAATAATCATGAATGGGGAGAATTTAGTTCCACTAATGAGAACTAAAACAATGTCATAAGTTCTCCAATACTGTTATATGGTTTGCAATATATGCAGCTAGCCATAGTTGACTTGGCTCAAAATGGGCATAATTCATTTTTAAATGAATTTCATTGTCCATTGAAAATTATACCCTCTAAAAGTGATTAATTTTCAAGGATGTGGTTATATTTCACATTATACTACCACATACATTTCCATTGAATTCTTTGATGAGTGAATACAAGTAGGTAAATTCCATCATTCCTAGTATTAAATAAATTACCATCCATCCTGATAACCTATTGAATATCAATAGATGGTTAACTAACCAACAAGAAATTAAAGTGTTTGATGTCTTGGTATGACACACAAAATCCTTTTCTTGGTATTGAAATGATATGAAATGAATACATCCTAGTGTTTGTTCCCATCACATCTACATTGAAGATGTTAGACTAGTCAGATAACTACAATAGAAAATTAACCCAGCTTTGAAAGAAATTGTAAAGACAAATAAAAACTATTGGAAGCTGGTTTAATTTACCCCATATATAATAGTCAATGTGTTTCATCTTTGGTCATTATACCTAAGAATAATATAAAATGGAGAGTCTACGTAGATTACAGAGAACTAAATAAAACTACTATGAGAGATTACTTTCCTTTACTTTTTATTGATCAAGTCTTGGATAACTTAGCAAGAAAGTAATATTTTTATTTTTATATGGGTTTAATGGATACAATAAAACCATAATAGATTCTAAATATCAAGATAAAACTACATTTACCTACCCTTAGGGAACATTTATCTATATAAACCTTCCTTTTGGATTGTGAAATACACCTGTTACCTTTTAGAGAATCATGTTAGCCATATTTTTTGATCTTACAAATGATTGTGTGGACTTATACATGAATGTTTTCAATATCTATGGAAACACATTCAATAAATCCTTGAACAATCTATATAAATTTCTCACCATATGTGAATAACATCAAGTAACATTGAGTCATGAGAAGTGTATAATAATGGATGATGAAGGGATAGTCTTAGGACATCATATCTCTTCTAAAGGAATAAAAGTGAATCCCAAGAAAATTGAGGTAATTTCTAGTCTCCCCATTCCTTAAACACAAATAGATGTCCGAAGTTTCCTTGGTCATCTAGGATATTACATAAAATTTATTGAAGAATTTAGCAAAATAGATACACCTATGTTTTTATTTCTAACAAAAGATAGTGAATTTGTATGGAATTATAAGTGTCAAGAAGATTTTGAAACATTAAAGAACAAATTCATGAAGGACATAATTATGAACAAAATTTTCATATTTATATTGATGCTTCCAATAATTCACTAAGGGTAGTTCTAAGACAAAGAGATGAGGAAGAAAAAATTTATGTCATTTATTATATCAACAAGAATCTTACTCCCAAAAAATAAAAAATACACTACCATTTAAAATAATTTCTTGTTGTTTATGCCATAAACAAGTTTAGGCATTACATTACTAGTTATCAGGTATTTATCTATACCTATCATTCAGCTATTAAGTACTTAATGAATAAACTAGTAGTAGATAGGAAAATTATTAGGTGGTTACTACTGTTGCAAGAATTTGACATTGCCATTATAGACAAACCTAGAAAGTATAGTTTTGTTTCTGACTTTTTATCTAGATTGGTCACTATAGGTGAATATGAACCTATGGATGATTATTTTCTAGATGAACAACTATTTTTTATATCTACATACTCTTAATGGTTTGTAGACATGGAAAATTACTTGGTAACAGGGAAGTTTCCTCATTCATTTAATATTAATAAATTAAGACATTTGATTAGATCTAGTTCTCATTTTAAATGGTTTACAAGCATAATATTTAAAACTAGACCTAATCATGTACTTCATAGGTGTGTTAGAGAAGATGAATTATTTGACATCATAAGAGCATGCCATTGTGAACCACGAGGAGGAAACTATTCATTAAAAAAGACCATTTATAAGATTCTTGGTGTAGGTTATTATTGGCCATCTCTTTATAAGACTATAAAAAGGTTTATATGGCAATCTGATCCTTACCAAAGGATAGGTAAGCCTATTTTATCCTCATAAATGCCTCTCTATCTTCAAATAGTTTTAAAAGTATTTATGAAATAGGGTTTGGATTTTGTTGGACCAATCAGCACACCATGTCAAGGAAAATAGTATTTTTTAGTATGTACTGATTATGTTACTAAGTGAGTTTAAGTGTAGGCACTCACCTTTGCTAAGGAGAAAATGGTTGTTGATCTACTATATCATAGGATCATGTTGAGATTTGAAGCTCCTAGATCTATTATTTCTAATAAAGGGCCCAAATTCATGTATAAAATGATCAAGTCTTTTATATAAATATACCAAATTAATCACCAAAATTCCTCACCATATCACCCCCAAGCTAATGGGTAAGTGGAGGTCACCAACTGAGAGCTTGAAAACATTCTAACTAAAATAGTGAATAATAGTAGGAAATATTGGGTAGATAGAGTACCTAAAGAAGTTTGGTCATATAATACAACATGGAAGACTACCATAGGATTATAGACATATGAACTTATGTTTATAAAAAAAATTGTTTCCAATAGAGTTCAAACTACAGACACTAAAGACAATAGCTGATATGAGAATTAATATTGATGAAGCACAAAAGGAAATAATCATACAAATGAATGTGTTGGATGAGCAAATAATAAATGCACTCACTCAAACCAATAGGATCTAGAAGTAGTGAAATTAGTGGCATGATAATCATATCAAAGATAAATAGTCTCAATAAGGTGATTGAATGCTTCTATTTGATTCTAAATTCTAACATTCAAAGGTAAGCTTAGGATAAGATGGGTAGGGCCACACCAGATCAAAGCTATTTACAACAATGGCTTTGTCTAACTTCAACCAATTTATGGTGACAAAAAACATGTTTGGTCAATGGTCATAGACTTAAAGTGTATAGAAGACCTCTCAGTAGGGAAGAATTCATTAAACAAAATCAAGACCAATTTGACCTTATGGAAGAACGTAGTTCTTTACTCAAGCAAAATGATCTTTGTGGAAGACATCTAATAATGAGAAGTGATGAATTTTAGAAAATGGTAGTTCTCCTCCCTTTAAAAATTTAAAAAAATAAAATAAACTATAAAAATAAAATAAATAAAAACTACTGAAAAGTGAAAAATAAAAATGACACTTTTTAGGTGAAACTTCTACAATAAACATGAACTATTTTCTTATCGACTAACTTATCTTCTCAAAAAAAATGATACTTGTAAGACAAAAAATTTAAGAGATAAGCATGTATCCTTATAACAAAGCTACAATTGTACTTCCTTCCCAACAGGTTAGACATTTTCTATTTTATGTTTTACATGTATGGCCATTAGGTAGACAACACTTATCAATATGGATAAGTTATTTTGATGCCACATAGATGTGACTGAGGTTGGTACCATATATAAATTTTAATATTTGATGTGAAGTTATTTTAAAAGACCTTTTCAAAATATATGACCTAATGTAGAAATCATTGTGAATATTATTTCAAGTACTACCAAGTATGATCCCTGATGCCACATCATTAATGTTGACCCCAAAAAGTGATCCCTCATTAAAAAATTATGTGCTCTAAAGTGCTTGGCCATAATTTTTTCTATAATTTCATGATATAACTTCTTTTCTATTCATTTTTGCATCATATCCCAATTTCTTTACCCTCAGTACTCTGTCTAATTTTGAGCTTAGTTTTTCATTGTAAAATCAAGTTTTTAAGAATACTATGAATATATTTGAAGATGGAGGGTAATAAGTGGTGTCATCCAAAATTTTGCACATAGAATCTTAGGTTACCACTATTAAAAATTTTGTATTTTATATTTTGTCATTTATCTTTTATCTTTTGTGAGTTAGTTGTCCTTATTAAAAACTATTCCCCTAAATAAGACTTAGCCTTTTGTAGTTTTCACTTATGATTTATCTCATTTCCAATTGCTTTAAATTACTTTTAAATGTTAGAAATGTTTGCCTAGGACATTCTCATAAAACCCATTTTATCCATCTTTCCAAACAGATTCAAAAATCTAAGTTTGGACTCATTGTTAGACCAATTTGGGTTCTCAAAGTTACTTTACTTATGCCCTTTCAAGTAACTTATCTCTATAAACCCAAATTACACAATCTAGATCAAAATGGAATTGAGTAATCACTTTGATTCTAGTGAAAGATAAATTGAAGCAGTTTCATAAGTCTATAAAGCATAACTTATAACAAACCCAGGGTTTTAAATTTGTTTCACTAGATTAAAGTCATAAGTAAAAGTAGTGAGAGTTCACAAACCTGAAGTCTTCAAAAGCATATACCAAACTAGGGTTTCAAAGGTACTTATATTCATATACCAATTAAAGCAAAGTAATTTGAGAAAACCAACAAACATCAATTTGCTTATCTAGATTTCTTACCACATGTCACTTAGTTGTCATTAATTCATAGGTTAATATAAATAATTAAAAAATACACATCATTTCATACCTATACTTTAAGTTGTTTGACCTAGCTATTACCCCTATAAATCTTGAGAAACATCATTTAAAATTTTGGAGTGATTTTTGAGAAATTTATTCTCGACCCATTTGCATTCGAGGTATGTAGAATGTTTCCCCCTTGTTTTCATGTTTCCTTCTAGGGTATTCATCTAATTTTTTCCTTGGTATGTTTTTACTTACCACTTTGAAAGGTTCTCTATTACTTCTTGTTTTTCTTGAAATAATTGTCATTTTTGCATGCATTGATGTTGTGAAACCTTTTAAAATCCTTAGAGACACTTTGCATGAAAAAACCCTAAGTAAAATCCCCAAGACATTGATTATTTTTTAAAATGCCTTAGCATTTGACCTAGAATGTATTGCCTGAGATTTTCACAACTTCTTACTTACCTAGAGTCCCAAACCATAGTAGATGCTCTTAATAAACTTGAATCTCAAAAAATAATTTACCTACCAAAATTTTTAATAACTACTTTTTTCTTGAAGTTATCATTACTCACTGATTATACTTCATCAGGTTTTCCAACCTAATTAACTTGACCATAGAAACCTAAGTGAATTGTCCAAAAAAATGTGTAGTTGTAAATGTTTGTTACTCACTCAAATTTTCTAAGACTTAAGACATGAATAATTCATAGACCTTCCTAGAGTTATGACACCCTACTTAGCATGAGTTTCCTAAATTTTTCAAAAATTTCTACTATTGGAAATGACTAATATCCAAAGCTTGCTTATAAGTGTTATTAAAGACAATAACCTGACTTAGTTACTCAACTGTTTCCAAATTAGCTGGAGCAAATACTATATTTTGAAGAGAATTCACCAAGCCTTCCCATTGTTAATCACAAAAATGTTAGGATCAAAATAAGAATCAACTAGAGTAGAAAAAGTAGTAACTCTAATTCAATAAGTTTTTGAGTTATCACATGAAGAAGTTTCAAGGTTAAGTAAGAGAGGGAAGTGTAAATCAAAGAGAGTTGAGAAGTCAAAGGAGGCAAAGAGGAGGTATGAATACAAAGGATATCCCATTGATTCCTATATTGCTTCCAAGTTGTTTGAGATAAGTGATACTGACATGGTACATGTTTTCATGATTAAGATATGACCAATAGTGGGATCTTGTAAGCATCAACATTCCAAAGTTCTACATAGCTTCATGAGTTTGTTGTAGAGTGTATTAAGTACCATGATTCTCTTACTAGGAAAGTAAAAAATACTACTAAAAATATGGTGATCAAGTTAGATGTTTAATATTTTTATTACTATTTGAAGATCCTAGTGAGATCTACAGTGCTTTATGTATCCATAGAGAAAGCTAAAAGCTAATTAAATAATAAGACATCAGATTGCTTCAATATAATGAATACTAATTATCTAAGGAAGCCAAAGTAGCCTTTAAGGTTTTCAAATAAAATAGTAATATCTGAATTGGTTCAAGAAGTAGATCACATCACTCAATTTTTATGTAGAATTAATGGAGAGAAGAATTACAAATGCTTTTCCACATGGATGTATGCATATGTAAGGGTTATTGATTTTAAAAAGAGTTATACAATGATTTAATGGTCAAGATTGATAAGTGATAACATTGATCACTAGTTGAGTAATGTATTATAGACCTTTGAATTCAAAATGACTTCATATTTAGTATATATTACAACATCGAGTGGAGTATTTTCTAGGCTAACTACAAAAGGGATGTTGGAAATAGAGCTTATACATGAATATTACCCTCAGTTAACTATATTTAAATACTTCAAGCATTACAAGATAGTAAATGATGGATTCTTTCATGAAATCATATATAAATTTAATGTTAGCTTAAAGATAAAAGAGTGTCAGATGCTACTTGGGAAGTAGTTACCCATTTTGGATGCATTTTAATTCAATTCCTAAATTTCACATATCTCAGAGTTGGTGGTTTCATAAGGGCACTAGTCAAGTTGCCAAAGTACCCTACTGACAAATGGATTCTTATGGATTTATGTAGGTAGTGCATAGAATTACATGACATATAGTCTAAAGTTCACCATTCCTTTGTTGGTTTTCTTATTTTTATTAGCCACTATCACTATGCAATCATTTACAAGGAAAAAAATGTATAAACTTAAATGTATCAAAACTATAATCAATCACATTTTGAATATAGAGAAAATTTTGATTACAGAGGTATAACTCAAAACACAATTTCTCTTGAGTATATGCATATTCCTTCACTTTAAGACTTATGGACTGATTGTAGAGATGAGTTTTAAGTGAGAAGAAGAGATAATAGTAGGATGATTGTTTAACAAATTCATTATTTTTATTTAGCTACAATTCCAGAAGATATGAAGGATGATGGATAAGTGATTCATGAATCTTATCATGCCATGGGAGGAAACAATGCTCCACTCCCAAAGATCAACTTGAAGAAGAATCAAGTCAAGACTATTTTGAGATAAATTTAGTGGTTCTCACTATGACTTTAATATGGCTTCTTGGTAATGGATTCTACATGAAGGAATAATCAATTATTTTAATGGGCAAAGATAATCACAAGAGGAAAGTAGTCTAGGGAGAAACTAGCTAAGAACCCAAAAAGAAGTTGAAATTAAAGAAAAATATTGATGATATATACTCCATGGTAAAAGAAAAGGAGCTAATTTATCCAATTACTCCTGCATCTCTTCTGGTCTCTTCCACAAACATTCCTACTTCTAATATTATTAATTCTATTATTCCTTCTTATACCATTATTATTTCTACCACATCTTCATCTTCATTACTAGTGAAAGAAAAGGAGCCAATTCAACCAGTAATGAAAGATGTGAATCCTTACACATTCAGACCACCCCAAAAAACTATAATCTTCAAGTCTCCTAAGAAACCTATTCAAAAGGATACTAATGTTCCTCATCCTCCACATTTATCCACTCCACTCACTACTTTTTCTCCACCTCCTTTTGAGGATCATCCCATTAATTATTTTGTTCATGTCCAAAAGGAGCTAGAGTAGGCAACTACTAAAGAGGTGACTACATCCTAGGAAGTATTTTAGCAACAATTAATAGCTAAACCAGATGACAAAGAGTTAGAGGTAGAGAAATAAAAAGAGAAAGAGGTAGAGAAAGAGAAAGAGAAAGAGAAGGAGAAATAAAAATATGAATAATTAGTTTGCAATATAGTTTAAAATGTTTTAGATGCACAAGAATTTCCTTCTTAGGAATTAATGGTGAGACATAATCAACAATAAATAGTAATACATTCAGCCACTTCAACTGGTATAGATTTCTCTTGATAGTTGGCATTACAAACAACTCCTGAGTCTAAAGAAGAAATTAAATTGGAGGAGATAGACTTACAACTTCTAAGAAGTCCTGATCATAAAGGTAAGAAGCCCAATAGTGTTAAAATGACTTCAAGGTTGATAATTGATCCTTTAGGCCAATTTTTTTTAGAGATATCAGTTCCTCCATAGGGAAAGAATAAATATGAAGTCATTTAAGAAGACTTAACATTTAGAAATGTAGCACTTGGAGAAGTCACTACATAAGGCTTGAAATAGGACATGTAGACCCTGATCAATACTCTTTTCTAGAATCTTAATGAAGAGAATGTTGATAAATCTAAGTTAAAGGAACATATTTCCAAGTTGTGTGAAACAATTGCCAAGGTGGAAATATCTTCTCCACAAAAATCATTAATTTTAAGAGGTACATTTGATTGATAACTAATAATAGAGGTATAAGAAAGTAGGGATAAGGCTAGGGTAGTTGATTAATGGATAGAGAAAATGTTGCAAACTACAAAAAAATATTTTTCTGAGGTCTTGGGTACTCTAGTTGATATTGAAAATAAATTGTCACAGATAAAGATAGTGATGAAGGAGATAGAAAATGCTAATATAATCTTTGAATTGTAATAATAAAGTCTCTAAATAATAAATTATTTAAGTGATAAGGTTTTGATTGAAGAATAGATTGTTCTAGAAGGATCAATAAAGAAGGCAAAATAAGAGGAACATCTTATATTTTTTTGTTTGCATATTCCTAGGATAATTCTTAAAGAAATGAAGACTTAAGAAGAATATGCTCGTAATGTGAAATTGGATCTAGAATACCGCATCTTCTATCTCACAAATTTTTGGTCTTAGAAAATGCCAAGGATACCTAAATAATTGCATCAGTAGTTCAAGTAGTTAATTAAAAAGGCCACAACTCCTTTCGCAATAAAATATATAAGAGAGTTAATAAAAATTAAATAAGAAGTCAAAAGGCTAAAACCTAGGCTTGAAAAGGTGAAAGCTTATTGAAAAAATATGGAAAGGAAAATTTTGAGATATGAAATAAAAAGGTAATTAGTTGCTAAATCAAATGATCTAGCTATCTAGTTCATGATGTCCCACCATATCAAGTACAAGGAAAAGTGTAGATATGAAGTTTGTGAGTTGGAGTGATTGTTATTACTTCTCTTCTCAAAATTTCTTTTATTTTCTTCTTTCTTCTTCTATTTTCTTCTTACATATCAAGTAATGTGGTGAAGTAATTCTATTTTACGTAATTACTTTATCAGTAATGTCAATTAGAGAAGCTACTTGTAAAATTAAGTTACTTTGTAAAATGTAAGACTTAAGTAACTGGGCTAGATGCCATTACTTGAAGTTATTTTGAAAAAACAAATTACTTGAGCAAGATTTTCATAACATGTAAAGAGATTGTACTTGATCAAAATAGTGAAATTGAGAAATGTTTTATGTCATCAACCATTACATACCACATAAGAGAGATTACAGGAGGATACTTCTCAATGGTTTTCAGTTTTTAGCTCACCACATGGGAATTCAATGAGTTATCTCCTAATTGATTTTGATATCTAAAATATTAGAATCAATAGTGAAGGCATGCATGCCAAGATGATGGTAATTTTTGGAAAGCAATTATAACTGAAATGCAATAAATTTTAAGCCTTCTAAAACTTTGCATTTAGATTTTTGAATGTTTTTATATGAAATTAGTTCAAAATGAATAAGAAAAAAAACTGATTTCTAAGGAACTTGCATCTAAGGAGATCCTTTAGTGCATTTATGAATATTAAAATGGTAAACTTTGTATTATATTTAAACCTAAGCATGAATTCCATTTTTTATTAATAATTTAATAAAAGGATTATCATCTCTTGAATGTTTATCTATTTGTACGGATTCAGTAATCTTTATAAAACTACTTTTTATGAAATACAACTTATTTCTTCTCACATATTCTAGTCATTTCATTCTATATTTCTTAGAAACTCTTTACTCATTCTCTAAAATAGATGATTAATTACTTCAAAATCACTTTTTTATGGTTCATGAACTTTGTGATTTAATTAATACCCCAAAATATGATAAATTATGCATATCGTGTGAATAATTTGTATAAATTGTGAATAACTAAATGTGTGAATAATTAGAATAGATAGACATAAAACATATGGGAGCTTCACCATTAAATGAAGAGGATTTAATCTCATGACTACCTAGGTACTTTTTCTATCTTACAAAATATCTATCCAGCTATTTTTGGTGACTCTACTAGGGAAACATGAACTTAACCAGAGCTAAAATTAGATCATCCACTCTAGGGTAAGATAAATGCAAACTAATGTTCAGTTCTCTAAAAAAACATGTTTTCCATACTATCGTGTAAGAATTTTCCTGAATGATTTAAGGTGCACTTGTTATTTTAAACACATGCATGTCAAGTTATCTCTTTATTTGTCTTGAGTCATTTTACTTGTCAAAAGTAATCACTTTGCTTATCTCGAGTCACTACATGTCAATTAAATGATTTGTTTATTTTAAGTCACTGCATGTTAAGTAATTATTTCTCAAGTATTTGCTTATAAATATGAATTAATCTAAATAAACCCTTTGAGAAGCATAGGCATTTCCATCTAGAAAATCAACTTTTCACTAGAGAAATAAGAGCTCAAGGCCAAAGGGATGACTTATTTAAGTTACAAGAAAGGTTTAATTTCAAATTTCCTCCTCAAAATAGAATGATAAGAATGAATCTTTCACCTATGAGACAAATTTGAACTCCTCTGAATCAGCTACAACACAATTCTTTAGGAATAATCCAACCCACTAATCCTTAGTTTCTTATTCCTAAAATAATGGTGCAACAGCTCCTTAGTCCTTGGGGGTAGTTATTGTCCCATTGAATTTAATTCCTCTTCTCCATGACTTTCCTAAAGGGTTAATAACAAACTTTCCTTAGTTCATAGGTGATGGAAAATAGAGTCTTGATGAGAACTTAGCTACCTTCTTTGTAGTCTATGGAGAGATTGGTGTTAAGCATGAATATGTATCAGTTTGACTCTTCATTGAAAACTTACATGACTTAGCTATAGAATATTTTTAAAATTTGGCACCAGCACCATAATCATTTGGGCCACTATGGATGAGTAATTTAAAAAAATATTTAAATCTATTCAAGACACACATATTGCTCCCCTAGTTGACCCAACTTAAAAAATAACCACATGAACATATGTGAGATTTCATTACTAAGTTTAACATATTTCTCTACAAAATACCTTAGACTACTCAACCCACTAGTGATAACCAAAACTTTTTTTTCATTAATGCTTAGTTACCATAGGTTAGCTATCAACTATGTAGAACACATCTTGTGGATTTAGTAATAGCTTAGAATATTAATACAGAGGTTGAAGATGACCTTATCATGGTTTAAAAGATCAAGAAGAAAATTTCTAAGGTGTAAATTTTTTCTTTGATTATATTAAAAACCACTATGGATCCCTTATTGTAGAAACTTGTTAATGACTTGCTACAAGTTAAAAGCCAAATTACATAAGGTGCTCATGTTTTCCTTGTCAAGAATGCACCTAGACACAATTTTAATAAACTTAAATAGAATCATATTGTTGGACCTCAAAAAATATTGGTAATTGAATATGATCTAAAGAATCATGTTAAAATGAATGAATAATATCATATGGTTTCTAACTTTGATCAAAGTTTTGATACTGAAGATGACTTTGTAAATCTTGTTGGTGACTCCAACATAGGCTACCTTGAATATCAATCAGAAAGTGATTATGAAAATATACTTGAAGATGATCATAGTCACTATTTTTTAGTGTTTAAAAGGTCCAAAACTTATCAAGTTACTAAAAAATGTTTCAAGGAATAGGGGAAAGATAAATAAGATTCTAGACTAGACGTTAGCATTCTTAAAAGAGGTAGTACTTTACCTACTTCTCTTTATCTAAAAGATAAAAATGTAGTATATTATTCTTCTCAACCTCATAATCTAGTTACTCACACATATAAATCTAATCCTAATTTATCTACTTCCATCCCTTCTTTTGACATTATTGACCACATCATAAAAACCAAGATTCAAATGTCAGAAGCTAAATACTTGAGGTCATATCTAGATCAGTTCAATAGACTAGTCAAGTATGTTAAAGAAAAAGGATAAAAAAATATAGCCAATGCTTTTAAAGGTATCTTGTCTACTCCTAAATAGGTCCCTTCTTAGAACAATGTTGTAACTACCTCTCCCACATCTACTTCCACATCTGAAAAAATAGAACCATTCTATGTGTCTCTCTTAATTAATGGGTTCAAGTTGAGAAACTATATCTTAGACTCTAGAGCTTATGATAATTTCATGATAGATAAAGTAGCTAATGCTCTTGGCCTCAACCTAATTAATTCAATATAAATATTTTACTCAATGGAGAGACAATTTCCCTTGATTACACAAATCAAAGATGCTTAAGTTATTCTAACAGGTTTTCCATATAAAATACTTAAAATAAAAAGTTTGGTAGTAGATATTCCTATTTATTATGAAATGTTGTTAAGTATAAACTTATACAAAGATCTCAGTGGAGAGGTCAAGATGGATTAGTCTTGTACTCACATTCCAATCAAAGGTGTGAATCAAGAACTTAATCTTGAGAAGAAATACAAGCATACATTTTCCAAGTTTGATGATTGAAGATCATAGATTATTTTTGAAGAATCAGATCATGGAGTCTAATACCTTGAACTAGACAAGGAGATTCAAGAACTAGAGGCACAAGAATAAAAATAATTGAAAATATGGACATTGGAATTTGATGGTAACTACCATTTTCTTGGTTCAGGTGCTAGAGTTTTATTGATATCACTAGATGGTAAGGTATATTATTACTCTTACAAGGTTATGTTTGAAAATACTAACAACATAGTAGAGTTTGAAGCACTTTTGTTAGGAATATAATAAAAAAAAAAAAAGGAGTGAGACTTATTAAATCATAAGGAGATGCTAGTTGATAGTAATGAAAATTTATTCCCAATACCAATTAAAAATAGAAAAGTTGAGGCATTACCATGACTAAGTTCTGAGTGTAACACTTGATTTTGTATCATTTTTAATCAATTGTTTTCCTCATGATCATAACTCTAGAGCTGATTCCCTTGTAGTTACCATAGCTCTACTTAGGCCAAATCAACAACCTACACTTTTTGAGAAGGTGACTATAGAGTAGAGATGGTTTTCCATCCAAAATTTTGAGATAACATCAATAAATGGTAAGTATTCAATGATGATAAGTAGGTATCTACTTTCCTTGAGCAACAAGACAATTTTAAAGAATTGTATTTTGAAATAAGTAGTTCACTTCACTGCCAGACAAAAAAAGGTAATACTAACCCTAAACATGATGATAATGAATAAGTAATTCAAATGAAGGAAAATAAAATCCTTGAAGGGTTAGTTTCTTTAGAGGAAATTTTTGATAAGCACGATTAGTTTTTAAATAAAAAGAAAGAATATGGTGAGAGTTCTTCTTTAGAAGTATAATAAGTTAATTTCGGTATTGAGGAAGAGCCCAAGATGGTCAACATTGGAAAATATTATTTCCAAGGGAAAAAAGAAGAATTCAATAAGCTTTTCAAGAAATACATGGATGTGTTTGCTTGGTCCTACAAAGTCCTAAAGACCTTTCAACCAAAAGAGGTACAACATTACATTCTACTTTAGCCAAAAGTAAAGCCTTTCAAGAAAAATCTTTACCATCATAATCCAACAATCTTAGGTACTAACTTTGCTGAAATACGGAAGTTACTTAATGCTAAAATCATTTATCCCATTCATCATTTAGATTCGTTATCTAACATTATCCCAGTAAGAAAGAAGAATGGATAAATTAATATGTGTGATTTCCAAAGTCTAAACCAAGCTTCAATGAAAGATAACTATCCATTTACAATTATGGATCATACCTTACAAGTAGTTACAAGCTCAGAGATGTTTTCCATATTAGATGAATTTTTAAGATATAATCAAATAAAAGTGGCTAAAGAAGTTCAATACAAGATAAATTTCATTACACCATAATGGGTATTTGGCTACTAGAAGATGCCCTTTCAGTTTTTTAATGCTAGAGAAACTTTTCAATGATAAATGGACCTAGAATTTTCACATTTAAAGAACAAGAGTATAGTTTTGTATCTTGATTAATTGATAGTATTCTCTAATAAAAGAGGTAATCACTTGGCTGATTTAAAAGTACTCATCTAGTATAGGACACATGGGATCTCTTTGAATCCTAAGAAATAAATATTTTTCATGATTGAAGGGAAGCTTCTTAGTCACATCATCTCAAAGGAAGGAATGAATATTGAAATAGAAATGGTGAAAGCCATTCAGAGTTTACCTAGGCTTACATCCAAAAAAGGGGCACATTCATTCTTTTGTAAGGTCAACTTCCTTAGAATATTCATTCCTGACTTTGTTGAGTTAACTCACCACATTTCTGACATGATGAAAAAGAAGTAGGAATTCAAATGGAATGTTGAAGGTAAGGTGGAATTTTATAGGATTAAAGTAGTCATACCTCAAGCTCCCATGATGGTTTCCCAAATTTAAGTAAGGAATTCATTCTCTATTGTTCTTATTCTAAGCATACCATGTTAGCCATACTTCTACAAAAGAATGATGAAGTATCAAATCTCTTATAGATTTCATAATCCAACCATTGAAAAGTTATGAACTACAGTATACACAAATGGAAAAACATTCCTTTGTTGTATTTAAAGCATGTAAAGCCTTCAGGAAATACATTTTGTCTTCACATATTAAAGTATATGTACTTGACATTGTAGTCAAATCTATTTAACATAGTAAGAGTTGGGATTGCTAAGAGGCAATTGGGTGGATAAATTTCAAGAGTTTGATCTTGAAATCAAACTAAAAAACCTAGTAAGAGGAAGAGGCCTATGCCAACTAATGACATAAACTAAACCAGATGACATGGATAGAGTTATGTATTTGCTTCAAGATGAATCAAATAAAGATTTTCCCATGGCTCTTTTTATTGATCTTATTGATGAATGGTGTAGTACGATTGTTTTCTTCCTAATTTATGAAGAATGCTTACATGTAAGGAAATATGGACCATCAAATTGAAGTCAAAATATTATGTCATTTGGGATAATGGTTTTTATAAAAGAGTAATTGATTGTGTTTTCCTTCACTATGTAGACAAAGAACAACAAAAAAGACTTCTAGAGTAGTTCCATGATAGAAAATGTAGAGGTCACTTCTTAGTAAAAGTTACAACACATAAAATCCTATTAGCAAGGTACTATTATCCCACTCTTTTCTAGGATACTTTGGGGATTAGGTTTCTAAATGTCAAGCATGTCAACATTTTGTGGGATGTCCAAAGTTGCTAGCATTGCCTCTAAAACTAGTTATTATTAATGAACCATTCCACTAGTGGGGCATAAAATTTATTGGTATGTTGAATCCCTCTTCAAGTGCTAGCCATTTTTATGTCTTAACCACCACTAACTACTTTAACAAGTGGGTAGAATCCATTCCTATCAAGCATGCCACTTCTAAAGTTGTATGTGATTTTATCAAGGAAAACATTGTAGTGAGGTTTGGTGTTCCTCACAAGATATCAACAAATAATGTAGATATTTTTTAGTCAAATGAACTAACTCATTTCTATTACTTACATGAAATAGAATTAGTTTACCCTTAAAATTGCTATGGTTAAGGGAATGGTTAAGCTGAATCAAGTAACAAGACTTGATGACAATCATTCATAAGCTGGTGGATGATAATCAATATACCTGGTACAAGAAGTTATTTGATGCATTGTGGATTGATAGAATCACTCCAAATAAATTAATTATCATGTCAAAATTTTATCTATTGTATGGAATGGATTCTAAAATAACCATCACAATAGAGGTGCCTACTTTACAACTATCCAAGGCCATTAAAGATGCAACTTATCAAGATTCAATAGATAAGAGGATTATGTTTTTATCTTAACTACAAGAAGTTTGTGCTCAATTTTATGACCATTTAGATAATTATCATATGAAATTGAAAAGGATTTTTGAAAAAAAAGGATAAAGAAAAGAATTTTGAAGTTGGTGACTTGGTCCTGTTGTGGGATAAGCAACATGAACCAAAAGGGATGCATGGAAAATTTGATTAACTATGGAAAGTGCCTTTCAAAATCAATAAATTTGCTCAAAAAGATAGCTTCATCTTAGCTTATCAGGATGGAATTGAACTACCACTACCTTAAAATGGGAAGCACTTGAAGCTTTAAAAAAATTGAGTAGTAGAGTAACACATGTATGTATATAAATAAGTCATTAGTTTTTGTTTTGTACAATTGTTTTTTTTTTCTTATTTATTTTTTGGTTTCTCATAATTGAGTTTTTACATGACTCTATACCCAATAGACATGACTCAAAACCAAATATACTAGGATCTCATCCTTTTTTCTTTATTTTTAATAGAAATAACGATGTCCCCAATCAGAACTAGTTTATGTCACCCAAAATTTTACACAGAATTTTAGGTTACCACTATTAAATTTTGTCTTTTTTGAGTCAGTTGTTCTTATTAAAACTTAGTCCTCTGAATAAGACTTAGCCTTTAGTAATTTTCACTTATGATTTCTCTCACTCCCAATTGCTTCAAATTGCTCCAAAAGGTTAGAAATGTTTACCTGGGTCATTCTCATAAAACCCATTTTATCCATCTTTCCAAATATATTCAAAAATCAAAGTGTTAGGACTCACTATTAGACCAATTCAGGTTCTCAAAGTTACTTTACTTATGCCCTTAGAAGTAAGTTATCTCAATAAACCTGATTTACACCATCTAGATCAAACTAAAATTTAGTAATCACTTTACTTCTAATGAAATCTAAAGTAAAGTAGTTTCGTAAGTCTGAAAATCATAGCTTATATTAAACCCATAGTTTTAAAGTTTCTTCACTTGATTAAAGTCATAATTAAAAGCAGTGAGAGTTCACAAACCCAAAGTCTTCACAAGCATAGACCAAACCATGGTTTCAAAGGTACTTGTCTTCATCGACCAACTCAAGCAAAGCAGTTCATGAAACCTAACAAATGTCAAGATCCTTTCATGGCTTTCTTCCCATGTGTCACTTAGTTGTCATCAATGTATAGGTTAATATAAATAATTAAAAAATCCACCTCATTTCCTACCTAGCTTACAAGTTTTTTGACCTAGCTGATGCCCATGAGAATCTTGAGTGATACCATTTGAACTTCTAGAGTGATTTTTGAGAAATTTCTTTTTGACCCATTTGCATTCAAGGTATGTAGAGTGTTTCCCCCTTGTTTTCATGTTTCCTTCTAGGGTATTTATCTCATTTTTTCACTGGTAAGTTTTCATTTATTGCTTTGAAAGTTTCTCTATTATCTCTTTTTTTTGTAATTGTTTGTCATTTTTGTATGCATTGATGTTTTAAAACCTTATAAAATCCTTAAATACATTTTTCATGAGAAAAACCTAAGAAAAATCCCCAAAACATTAATTTTTTCTAAAAATTCCTTGGAATTTGACCCTAAAATATTTTACCTAGGCTTTTCACAACTTACTTACCTAGAGTCCCGAACCCCAATAGCTACTCTTAATAAACATGAAGCTCACAAAAGACTTTGCCTAGTTAGATTTTGAACAACTGCTTACTTGCCAGAGTTATGATTACTCGCTACTTCTATGTCATCAAGTTTTCCAACCCAAGTAACTTGACCACAGAAACTTGAGTGACTTTTCTAAAGAAACTTGTAATTATAAATGATTGATACTCACTCAAAGTTTATAATACTTAAGACTTGTATAATTCTTAGACCTTCCTAGAGTTTTGACACCCTATTACTTAGCATGAGTTTCTTGACATTTTCAAAGATTTTTACTACTAGAAATGACTAATATCTAAAAGCTCAATTAGAAGTGTTACTCAAGATAATATCTTGACTCGGTTGCTCAACCTTTTCTAAATTAGAATGAGAAAATACTAAGTTTTTAAGAGTATTCAACAAGCCTTCCCACTATTAATCATAATAAATGTTAGGATCAGAGGAAGCAACTCAAGTAGAAGAAGCAATAACTCTAATTAAATAATTTCTTGAGTTAGCTCTTGAATAATTTCTAGGGCTGAGTAGGAGATGGAAGTATAAGGTAAATAGAATTAAGAATTTAAATAAGGTAAAGATGAAGTATGATTACAAAGGATATCCCATTGAGTCATGTATTGCTTCTAAGTTGTCTAAGATAAGTGATACTAATGTGGGACATGTTTCTTTAATTGAGCTCTTAGATAGGTCAAAAGCCATAATTAGGACACCACTCATGTAAGTAATGACCAATAATGGGATCTTGTAAGCTACAACATTCCCAAGTTTTACACAACTTCCTAAGTTTATCCTAGAGTGTGCTAAGTACTATGATTCTCTTACTAGGATGGTAAAAGATAGTACTAGAAATGTGGTGATAAGGTTATCTATTCAATATTTTGATTAATATTTAAAGATCCTAGTGAGATCTAAAGTGATTGATGTATCAAAGGAGAAATCTAAATTCCAATAGGATACTAAGATAGCATATTGCATCAAGATAATAAATACTAATTAACTAAGGAAAATAAAGAATCTTTGAATATTTTCAAAGAAAATAGTAAGATCTGATTTGGTTCAATAAGTGGATGACATCACTCAATTATTATGTAGAATTAATGGGGAGAATAATGCCAAGTGCTTTTCTACCTAGATGTATGCATACATTAGGGTTGTTGATGTTAACATGAGTTTTGAAATGATTGAATGATCAAGAATGATAAGTGATAACATTGATCACCAGCTGAGCAATGTATTGCAAACATTTGAATTCAAAATGACTTCATATTTAATATATGTTACAGCATCTAGTGGAGCATTTTCTAGGGTAATTACAAAAAGGATGTCGGTAATAGATCCTATATATGAATATTACCCTTAGTAACTCTGTCTGAAAACTTCAAGCATTACAATAGGGTAAATGATGGATTTTTCTATGAAATCATTTGTAAATTAAATGTTGCCTTAAATTCCAAAACAGTATTAGATTCTACTTGGGGGACATTTTCCCATTTTAGATGCATTTTCATTCAATTCCTATAATTCACATATCTCAATGTTGGTGGTTTCACAGGGACACTAGTCAAGTTACCAAGGTACCCTACTAACAAATGGACTCTTATGGAGTTGTGTAGGTAGTTGGTATAACTGCATGACCTAAAATCTAAATTTCATTGTTACTCTATTGGTTTTCCTATTGTTATTGGCCACTATCACTATGAAAGCATTTACAAGGCAAAAAATGTATAAACATAAATGTATCACAACTATAATAAATCACATTTTAAAGCTACAGTAAATTTTGATTATTAGAGGCATAGCTCAAAACATAGTTTTTATTGAGTATATGGAGGATGATGGATAAGTGATTCATGATTCTTTTCATGCTATGGGAGGATACAATGCTCTACTACTATAGATATACTTCAAAAATAATTAATTCAAGACTATTACTAAGAGAACTTTAGTGGTTCTCATTATGAATTTAGCATGGATTCTTGGTAAGGTCTTTTGCATGAATAAACTAGTAATGACTAGAATGGGCCAAGCTGCTCACAAGAGGAAAGAAGTGTAGGGAGAAAGTAACCAAGAACACAAAAATAATTTAAAATTAAAGAATAATTTTGACGATACATACTCTATGGTAAAAGAAAAGGAGCTAATTCAACCAGTTACACCTGTGTCTCCTCTGGTCTCTTCCAAAAAAATTCCTACTTTTACTATTCCTAATTATTCTATTCTTACTTATACCATTCCCTCTTTTTCCATTCCTATCTCTACCACATCTCATATTCATTACCAATGAAAGAAAAGGAACGAATTCAGTGAGTAATGAAACAAGTAAATCCTTACACACTCATGCCACCCCCAAAATCTCCAATCTTGAAGTCTCTTGAGAAACCTACTCATAAGGAGCCTAATGTTCCTCCTCCTCCACCTTCATCTATTCCACCTAATACTCCTCCTCCACCTCATTTGAAGGATTATCCCATCATTCCTTCTCTTCATGTCCAAAAAAACCTAGAGAAGGTAACTACTGGAGAGGTGGTTGCATCCCAAGAAGTATCTCAGCAACATGTAATAGGTATCCCAAAGGAAAAAGAGGTAGAGGTAGAGAAATAAAAAGAGAAAGAGGTAGAAGTAGAGAAAGAGAAGGATAAAAAAAGATGATCAATTAGTTTCCAATGTAGATCAAGATATTTCATATGCATAAGAAGTTCCTTCTAATGAATTAGTCGTGAGAAATAACAAAAAAATATAGTAATACATTCATCCACTTCAACTTGTATGGATTTATCTTCATGTTTGGAATTTCATACAACTCCTTAGTCTATAGAATAAACTAACTTGGAGGAGATAGACTTATAGCTTCTGATAAGTCTTGATCATAAGGGTAAGAAACCCAAAAATTTGTAGAGATATTAGTTCCTACATAGGGAAATAATAAAGGTGAAGTCATTGAAGAAGACTTAACAATTACAAAGGTATCCATTTGAGAAGTCACTATAAAATTCATGAAATAGGAAACATAGACCCTAATCAATACTCTTTTCTGAAATCTCAATGAAGAGAAAGATGATAAAGATAAGTTAAAGGAAAAAATTGCTAAGTTGTGTAAAATAATTAGCAAGGTGAAAAGAACTTCTCCACAACAATCATTACTTTCAAGATATGAATTTTATTAAAAAAAATAACAAACGTAGAGGAAACTAGGGACAAGGCTAAGATAATTGACGAGTGGATAGAGAAAATGTTACAAACTACATAGAAATGGTTTCTTGAGGTCCCAGGTACTCTAGTTAATATTAAAAATAAATTGGCACAAATAAAGACAATGATGAAGGAGATAGAAAATGAAAATGGAATCTATAAATTGTAATAAGAAAGCCTCTTAGGCTTGAAAATGTGAAAGATTATTGCAAGAAGCTAGAAAGAGAACTATTGAGATATGAAATAGAAAGGCAATTATTTGCCAAATCAGATGATGTAGCTATCTAATTCACGATGTCCCAACATATCAAGTACAAGAAAAAGTGTAGATCTAATGTTTATGAAATGGATTGGTTTTTATTGCTTCTCTTCTCAAAAAATTCTTTTATTTTATTTTTTCTTATTCTATTTTATTCTAACATCTTGAGCGATTTGTTGAAGTAATTTTGTTTTAATTAAATATTTTATAAGTAATGTCATTTCGTGAAGTTTATTGTAAAATTAAGTTACTTTGTAAAATTTAAGACTTAAGTAACTGGGTCAGATGCCATTAATTAAATTTATTTTGAAAAAAACAAATTAATTGAGCAAGATTTTCACTACATGTAAAGATATTTCATTTGATCAAAATAGTGAAATTGAGAAGTTTTACATGTCATCAACCGTTGCATGTCACACAAGAGAAATTCTAGGAGGACGTCTCTGAACAATTTTCAATTTTAGCTAAGCACATGGGAATTCAATGAGTTGACTCCTAATTGATTTTGACATCTAAAATAATATAAGTAATAGTGAAGGCCTGCATGCCAAGACAATGCTAATTTGTGGAAAGTAATTTTAACTAAAATTTAAGAAAGTTTAAGCAATCTACTTTGCATTTAGATTTATGAATGTTTTTGTATGAAATTGATTCAAAGTGAATAAAAAGAAAGTTGATTTCTAAGTAACTTTACATCTAAGGATATATTTTGGTGTATTTGTGAATATTAAAATGGTAAACTTTGTGTTATGTTTAAATCTAAGTAGAATTCTAGTATTTATTGATTATTTTCTTAATGGATTATAATCTCTTGAATGTTTATCTATTTTTACGGATTTAATAAGATTTGTAAAATGACTTATTGTGAATTACTTCTTTCTTCTCACATATTCTAGTCATTTACTTATATATTTCTTAGAAATTCTTTACACATTCACTAAAATAGCTACTTACATACTGCAAAATCACTTTGTTATGGTTCATGAACTTTATGATTAAAGTAATACCCCAAAATATGATAACTTGTGCATATCTTATGAATAATTTCTATAATTTGTGAATAACTGAAAGTGTTAATAGTTAGAATAGATAGACATAAAAATGTATGGGAACTTCACTATTAAATGAAGGGGATTTAATTCCGTGATTGCCTAGGTACTTTTTCTAGCCTACAAAATATCTAGTCAACAAGAAAAAAAGTGAAATAGAGTCATCAAAACCTTTGTGACATGATGAATATGCTAGGTTTGTTTTTGAAATGATAGAATGGCTCAATTTCTTAAATATTTTCTAGGGTTTTTAGGAGAACATACTTCATAAATTTTTGGAAAACTTTGATGAAGATCATTCTATAGTGCAAGGTGAGAATATTCTTATTGATTCCTCTATTATTAATTAACTATCAATGATTCTTGAAGAAGGTGTGGTTATTACTAACAAATTGAGTTTTATCAATCCAATTCAAATATTCATTGATGATAATGAACCCCATCTTAAGATAGCCAAAACTCCACAAGGAATCGCTAGAGGAATCATTCAAGATAGTCTTCCACCTTCATGGCATAATGTCGCATATTAGGTCATGAAATACCTCACCTGTGATGGATAGTTCACTATGGTTGGTGGTGACACTATATGACTTCTCATTCATTTAAGGAAAGGAGCCACTAGACCTAAATAGAATTTAAGTCTACCATATTTTCTTCATCATGCTATAATTAATGTATCTCATAAATTAAAAAAGGGAACTGGGTCAATTAAACATCATGGTTTAATTCATCTCATCTAAAAGGGTGAAAAAGATTGTCTACACAAATTACCCCAAATTCATAGTAAGAAATCATAATGTCTTATTTCTCCTCCTTATATGACATCAAAAACAGATGAAGGCCCATCTTTGATGCCTATAGCTCCAAGGATGTTACATTAAAGGTCAAAAATAAAATTGAGGTTTTCATTATAAAAACCCTACTCCATCAGTCAAACCCCCAAAAAATTATTGGTTTATTCTCCAAGAAGAAGAAGATAGTGATGTACAAGTAGCTAAAATTTTAGTAAGCTTAAGTTATCATATAAAATTTATGGGTGTTGAACAAATAGTTGAAGAAACATAAACCCCTGCATAAGATATCGAATCTAAAGAATAATAAAGACCCTTACCTTCCATAGTTGATAAGGGTAAATCTCCACTTATAGAAGAAGCTTCATCTTCTCCTTAGCCTATTCATGAATACAAAGAGTTTCAACATATGATGACTCTATCATAGTATGAAGAAATTGTTCAGTTACAACAAGTAGAGCTAGATTTTATTAGACAGAGTTTGCAAGGTAAGGACCAAACCATTTCTAGTTTGGAAAGGAGGTATGAATATTCTATTTCTTAGGTTTAATTATAGGAAGTGATCATCATAGTGTTAATACTAAATATACTATAATTCATATTCAATTATTTTCACAATCTCATGAAATTAGCACCTTATAAAATTCCATTACAAACAAGGATGTTGAAATTGATAATCTAAAAAATTATATTTCTAGTAACGATGCTTAGATTAATAATTTATAACACTATTGTTGTTAAGAATGCATTTTTGGTCAAAAAAATACTTGCATATATGAGCTAACAACTTAGAATGTTGAGTTTCAAGCTTTCATACAAGCTATGTAGAGGAAAACAAGGGAGATAGTTATACAGACTGAAAAACACACAAGGGCAATTCCCCATTTTCCTCTACCCCTTCATGAGATGATTTCAATTTGGAGGAAAGTGAATAATAATATTTATAATTTGGAAGCAAAAGAATTCCAAAATCAAAGCAGAATCTTAGAAACATTTGCAAAAGTCTTAGACATTTATTCATGTTATTTCTGAAATTATTGAGAAATTATTATCTTAAAGAAAACCTTTTCATGTTTTATCTCTTCATGAAAAAATTTATAACTAGCAAATGTAATTGATTTATCTTGTTTTTCCCCATGTTATTGAAGATGAACACATGTTCATGTATGTCTTTCTTAAAACCATTATAGAAAGACAAGATCAAATTTATGAATTTTATATTTATAACATGTTATTGGGATACCAATATGGATTTTTGGTTAACTTGTTTGTGGGGGAAACATAATTACATGCTTTCCTTTCCACCATGATAAATATAACTACTTGGGAGTAAGAATATAATCAATTCATAGAATTACAAAATACTACAGGCCTATGTATGAGACCTTAGTTACTAGAAGCTCATAAACTTCTTGCTAATGTCCAACTTTTGTATCATATGAACATGAAAAAAAATTATCATGATTTTTTAAGATCAAATGTTTTATTATTTTGATCTTTTGTTAGCTATCATTCCTCCAACTATATCATTGCAAGTATGGCTAGATGGGAGACTTTGCTTATTGCCTTGAAATGTAGGGAAGTTATGAGTTCTACCACCATCAGTTGGAGTCTTCAGAGAGATAGGTAACTTTCTCAAATCATCACTTATCTCTTAGAATGAGGATTAGATGTTTGGATTGGCATGATATCTAGACCACCCATTATTTTTTTTCCCATGTCTCCTTGGCAAAATTGGCACAATCAGGCAAAAATAGAATTTCAAGCATTGTTACATACTATGGTAAGAGATTTGGGGTTTATACCTAGAAATCATTACAATTGGGGACACCATTTTATAATTTATGATCTCAATTAGTGGGTAGAATTTAGACTCCTATGTTATAAAATATTTCTCCCACTAGTTTGCAATAGGACTTGCAAAAGGTAAAGTAGGGGGGATGATTATCATTCTATATAGCTTTTTATATCTCATATAAACTATCCATAACTGTTGAATCTTGGTTATAAACTATCCATAACTGTTGAATCTTGGTTATATATTTCATTATATTTAATAGTTAAGGTCTCATCTAAGTAAGAAATGAGTGGAATTGTATTTTTTTCTACACGATACATTATTAATTTTCCATCTTTTTATTTGTGTCTAACTTGGATGAAATGAACATGGTTTTACATATAGAGATATATACCTATGGAGGGATTATTTTGAGAATTCATCCACAATTTTTGGCAACACATTTTTGGTAAAATTTTTGAAGACTCAACATATAACACATTGATCTCTAAAGATCCTTAGTTTAGCTTCAAAGATCCATAGCTCTAAAGACACTCTTAAGCCATGTCTAGTCATGCTCTGAAGACACCTAGTTGTGCTTTGAAGATACCCAGTTGTATTGTTTATATTAATATAAAAAATCCACATATATATACTATACATATATAGATTTTCCATCTTTAGATATTTTATTTTAGAAATTAATATTCATAGAAATGGTCTAAAATGATCTAGATAGTAATGTATTTCTATTTTGTAAATACATATATAATCTCTTCATAACTATGTTAGTTATACTCAGTGTATTGTTAGTTGAATTAGTTTCAATTCCTTCAAATAAGCATAGGATCTTAATGCTAGATATTCTATTTTTAATAAGTATATTTGGATATTCAGATCGCCAAATTTTGTATTCTTTGAATATTAATTGAGATGTTCTTTAAGTACATGTCTCCTTCTCATTCCAGAATATAGAAAATAGAGAATAGAATAGAGAGATGAAATATTAAACTATAATTTTGTTGAATTTGTAGCATCTATATATTTTCCTTTTGATAATGAAATATTAATAAATTTCAGGATTTTATTTAATTATTGATTAAAATTTGATCCTATTTTGAGGAAGGAGCAAGGGCCCACTTCTCTCTGAGGATCAAGACAATTGGTATTTCTAGTTTATATTTTAAAAGTGTATTTCTTTTGATATAGGTATATTTTATTTTATTGCAAGTATGATCTCCCTTTTAAAGCAAGTGTGTTTTAATTAAATGTAAAGTTTGCTTCAATTCAATTCAAGTGTGTTTATTTTAATACAAGTGTTATTTAACTAAATGCAAAGTGTGTCTTTCAATTATCATAAGATTAAAGTTAATAAGTAAAGTTTTTTAACTCGTCTCCATATTTATAATTTGTTAGGAAGTAGTCTAGGTGACAATATGTAATCAACATTTTTAAATTCTAAAATACAACACTATCTTACCCAGTTGTGCAAGTCAAGTAATGACACTATAGGGTCTTATGTAGATGTGTAAGTTTTGGATGTTGATGGTGTAAAATGATGAATCATTTTAATTAGGAATGCCATAGGGGATATTTAGTTAGCAAAAAATTTCTATATTTACTTTTTCTACAACATAAAATTATATTATTATTTGTTGTCCTTAGGATTTAGACTTCAATAATAGAGTAAACACCCCCTAAAATAATGAATTGTTAACTCAAATATCCAACATCTCATTATATATAGACTTGGATAGTGGCCCTAGTAAAAAATGACACCAATCCATTGATTGGTTAAATGAAAGGTATAATGACAACCTATCACTATCAAAGATGGGTTGAATATCCTTATGATGATGTTGCTATTTATAATAAAAAATTATAGTGCTTACATAACACTTAGCTACCCAAGCAACCTAATCTCTATGAAAATCCCTTTCTATAATCTTTGAAGTTGCAACCATGGGTATTACATTGATCAACCCTCTAACACTATTTCATTATTGGTTAATATAAATTTTATTTTCATTATTTGATAATTTTTGGTGAATTTCCCAAGATAGTGTAGCCATTATGCTTCAAGGACTAAACCAGTCTCTCTAATATTGAGTACATAAAACTCATCTTCAGTTTTCACTTACCCAATATGATATACAACCTTTGAATCTTCTTTATTCAAGAGATGGTGAATCCATCTACCATATTCATATTAAATCATTTTAAAATATTAGTTTTTAGGCCATATCTAACTTCTACACCCTGATCAATAAAGTTATGGGTGGCCCCACTATCAATGAGCATAGTTAATTTTTTACCTTAAAAACCCCATCTCACTCTAAAGGGGTGATATCTAGGATATATGGATAAGGTATTAAGGGTACCATCCATGTTTTCACCTTATTAATTTTCAGCATATTCCTCATAATTATTATTTTTCCCCTCCTCTTCTTTCAATTCATCTCCATCCAAATTTACTTCAATGTAGTGAACTTTCCCTTTTCGATGGCAATGATGTCCCATCTAAGGGTGTTTGTATGTGAAACACAAATTTTTTATTCTTAATTTATTCCTTTAGTTCACATATTTTTTTCATATTTAAAACTCTTTTTGATACCCAAAAACCCTATTGATAATGCTTATTTTGTTTCCCAAATTGGGCTGATTTTGGTTGTTCTAAAAGTATAATCCTAGGTTGCACAAAATTATTTGATCTTTACTATATAAAAGGGAATAATTTATCCCTTGAGAGCTATACATTCAAGGTAAAGAGACTTTTCAATGGTTTATTGATGAGTAAGAGGGATGAAATCCTTGACTAAACCCTTAAGTGAACATCCAATCCTTCTATAAATAAAATTATAAGCCTTCTTTCCATGACATTTGATACCATCACTAAAACCCTCTAAAAATTAGTCACATACTCCACTAAATTTATTTGTTTCAATTGTACCAATTCTATAAAATGAAGTTTTGAATCAGCCCTAACAAACCTTTCAATTAATATTCTATTGAAATCCTCATAATAATTTATTAGGTTGTGTTCTTGTGTTATCAAACCATGGTACCACCAGTCATGGGTGGTTATCTCCAAATGCAATGTGTTGAACATGATAACCTCATCCTCCATCATAGGCCAAAGTGTGAGATAGGTGTCTAAATTTATTGTCCATGCCCTAGATAATTTTTTTGGATATATCAAAACTATGAAGTTTTATCTTTCCCAATTCATGTTGTAGATATCCTAGGTCATTCCTTGGTCCATGACCATCCCTATAACCACCCTTACCTTTCTTCAATGTCACATAATATGTAAGGCTCATTTCTCATTTGATTTCAGGTGGAAGAGTCATATATTCCTCATAGATTCCAACCACAACATATACTATAGAAGGTTGTTCCTCCCTTTTTGTAATGATTTCCTCTCTATGAAGAAAGTTGGGTTAATAAGGCCTTTGTGTAGACCCAACTATCACCCTTGGTGGAGGGGTAGGGTTGTTTTATGTACCATAATCCCTTTCCTCACCATTTTGAGGATGATTCATATTCATTTTATTCATGGTTTAGATTAATTAAATCATCATATCTTTGAAGAACTCATGATTTTGAGTGAACTTATCAAACCTATCATGATCTAGGTCTTCCATGTATTTGTGCCTTGGTTGTACTAACTCTTTCCTTGGCTATTCCAAATCTTGCCTTGGTTATTCTTACTATTTTATCTAATGTTTTACATCCATTTTATTTTCCATTTCATATTATCTAACCTCTATGTCATTTTTTATAATGTAGACAACTCACTTACCCAAAGCTAGCCAATAGTTTGGCTCTAATACCACTATAATGCCCTTTTCATGACATATTTATACAATTCTAGAATTTGTGATAAACCCTTAAAATGAAAATACAAATTTTAATTTTTTTATCAAACCCTAACCACATAAAATTTTATAATTTTAAAACACTTATTTTATATCAAAATTAAATATTTAATTGCCACAACCCCTTCAAAAAATTAAAAGTATAGCCATAAAAAATACCTCAAGATCTAAATTTTTGAACCAAATATATATCTAGAAAATATTATAAAAATACAAACTAAATGATTGTATGGTCAAACCCTAAAATAAACCTTAATTTACCCTAAAAACTATAATCTCAAACCCTAAAAGTGTGTCACTTCCCCAAGACAGATATCCCAACTTAGTAGCTACCCTTGCAAGAGTTGATTATAATTATGAGCCACCTTAACAAGCTGTCCAATTATTGCACTCTACTTGGAAATATGCCTTCCACCTAAAATATACCAATTCTCACTCAAATATGACATTTGAAAGAAGGAACCCACTAAATATTGAATGATTTCATCCTTAATATCTAAAAACCATGAAGGTTTTTCATCCTCTAGGGCTAAAATCATAAGCAAGATACTCAAACTTTGAATGTTAGTTTATAAAATGACATGAAGTCTAAAATGAATGTCTTTCTTCCCTTTTATAGAATTTCCCTACAAAAGACCTTCACAAAAGGGGATCACACCAGTTGAAGAGGAAACTAAAATTTTCAAAAAGTAATTTATTTATAATTTCACTTAAGGGATGACTCTCCCCTAACCAAAAATTCCCCTCGAGACAAATTAAAAAAAATGTTGTCAATAAAGAACTTATTACAACTTGAATAGAGAACCAATGTTTCATTTGATTCTTCCTTCCCTTACCCTATAGGAAACAACAATAAAATAGGTTGAGGGTCTTCAACTTACATAATCTTGAGAGGGGACATATAACAATATGGTGCATATGGTGGACCTTAGAATGCTAAACTTAAGTTGGGTTAACTATGTAAGAGTTTTAACTTACCCCTTAAAATTAATGAACACACACTTTTAGCTAAAGAATAAAAACATAAAAACCCTAATTTACATGGTTGGATAAAATATGTATGGTTTGGGTTTTTTATATGATATGATATAAATCATTATGGAGCTTGCACATAACTTCTTTGAATGAAAACCTACAAAAAATTATGCTTAGACACTTATATATTTCACCTAATCAAAAGATAAAATATTTTATTCAACATATGGTATGTCCAAGAAGGGATGTCATATAATTGTAAAATAAGGTGATGTTTAAGGTTTCCCCATTCAAAATTTATAAAGTGATGATACCCTGATGGATTAAAAAAATTATTTTTCATAAGGGGCTTATTGTGAATGAGAGACATTTTGATAAAACAATTTTTTTCTACAAGGAATAAAACTCTCTTTAAAATTAAAACTGACACTCTCAAAATTTCCTCTATCTTTATAGGAAACACTTAGTTAGGGTTTGGAGTGAAAAGTGAAAATATTGGTATCATAAGAGGTTGATTATTGTGAGGAAAGTTTTATTGATTCTTATTTGTTACTATGAAACTCACAATATTATAGATTAAGAGTGTGCTAAAGTGGTAAATTAGGTAATATTAAAAAATAAGGAAGTTGAGAGACTAATGAGTTTGTGGTAATGAAGATCCAAGAGAAAATTAATATATGAATGAAGAAAGGATGTTAAAGTTTGGGATTAGGAAGATATATTTTGGGATAATTATATAAAGCTTAAAAAGTGACTAACATGGTGTTTTATATATATTTTCAAAGTGACTATGATGATATTAAATTTGTAAGTAATAATTATTCAATATGCACAAAGTTCAAATAGGAAACACATATTATGCTACATATCTAGCTGGATTAAATAAATGACAAATGAATAACATACATTAAGCATAGTGATTTTTCATAAATTAATAATTTATTTGTTCTTTAAATATGGGTCCTTCATTTTTATATATCCAATTATTTATTTTTTAAATGATGTATTTGATGAGGTACCACTTTGGGAATATTTTACTTCATTGTCATGGGTGTAATCCAATTTTAGAACTAGGTTTCTAATTTCAATTTACATGATCTTACAGTTTATTAGGTCATGTTTTATATAATTAAATCATATTTCTTCAAGGTGGTATATTTGTCAAGGAAATATTTTATAAATTTATTCATCAAGGACTATTATAAGGGTCAAATGCAAATAAAGGATAACTCAACTTCCTATAATAGAATAATTTATGTGTCCTAGACTATGGATTAGGGAGTTTCCTCACTATGAGTCCTAATGCTAATAAAATAATCATATATTTTAGGGTAAATATTATGATTCAAATTTGTTCACAAGTCCCTAACATTTTTATAAAATATTATTTTGAGTATCTTGTTAGTAGATTTTAATTTTCTATTACATTTTGGGCTATATGGAGTGGAGAATTTATATTTAGTTTTTTATTTAGCACATAAAAATTTCATTACTTATTATTATTATTTCACCATATTTTGAGATGATATTAATTGGAATGTTAAATTTAGAAATGATTTGGTTGAAGATATAATTTATAATGATAACTATAGTAACATTAGTAATAGACATATATTATACCCAGTTGGTGATATATTGAGTGGTTTATGATGATAAATTTGTGATCATCTTATGATATAGGTAGTTTGATAATGAGATATAAACCTTGAATTGAGAAATTCCTAGTATTTTCAAATTTTTGAGTCCTAAATAAATGGAAGTGAATTAAATTATCATGGATTTCATTTCTTGGTGAATGGCATTAGACACTTTTTTAATGTATACCAATATTAACCCATTTATAGGAATTTGTAGGCTATGTTGTGTCAATTAAATTATCCCCTAGAATTTACCATGTGTTCTTTAATATTACATTAGAAAAGGGTGCATTAACTAGTGTTATTGGGTCACACCATATATACCATATATAAATAAAATATCATGGGAAGGGGTCGTAAAAATTTGTAAGAATTAATACATGTCATATTGAGAATATATAATTTTAAGTCTTGTTTTCTAATTTTGGTATTTTATCAATAATCATATTCAAGAAGGTAGGTTTAATGTTCAATAAATTGAATTATGTTATTATACTAATGGAATTTTATTATGTAGATTATTTTGATGTCAAAAATGAGAGAATCATATTTTAGTATTATTGTGGTGATTTTGATGTGGAAAATGAGATAGTCCTCTTTTAGCATTATGATGGATATGGATAATGTTATCATGTAATTCTTTATGAGGGTGAAATATATAAAGCTGATAAGGGTAGAATATCAGGAATTTTTATTTGTTATCTTTTTATTAATTTGATATTAAATAATATGAATCATTTGGTTACATTAGTGGCTAACTCATGGTATTAATTTAGGTTGTCACTTTTGTATTGGCATTATCTACTTATTAGGTGAAACATGAATTTGGAATCACCTAAGGAATTTAAGTAGGTGATATATATGTTAATCACAAATTTCATGTTGAGGATGAGGGATTAATATTTAGTCATGTTTTTAGCAACATTAACGTTAAGGAGAAATGATCAAGGAAGTTGGTAGGATTAAGTGATGACTCACTCATAGTACAAATATTAAATTAGTTAATCTAGGAGGACAAAGGGAGTCAACATCAAATGGGATGAATGCCCCCTCATTTTTAGTATTCTACTAAGGATCTAAGGGATGATAAATTTCAAAAAAATTTACTTAGGTAAGCTATAACTATTACCAATGGAGGTTTAAATGATCTTTTTATCTAAATTAAAATTATCTAAAGTTGTGGGCTTATTGAAACCATATGTTTTCTATCTTATTTCATAAGATATGACAATTATAATATAATGAGTAGGACATATTATCATTAAAAAAAATTAAAAGAGAGGGAAATAATAAGGTATAAAATGGATGATTCTTTGACTGAGATCTTATATTCTAGTGTTGAGAAATAGAAAGCATGGTTGTCTAAAATTGAATAAGTGGGAATCAATTTTAGCTATTGTAAAACTTAAATAACATAATGAGAAATACTCAATGGAAAATTATGAACATATACTTTAGAATATCTATCAAATAAATAGAATATACAAAACTATAGCTATTGGACATAATTACCTAATAAAGGATTTAAAATAAATAGAATGAGAATTTATGATGAATCAAATAGTTAATGAAAAACATGATTATATATTCACTTTTAAAACTATCATTCAAATAACTTCTTAGCATATATTACATATCTTAAATTAATATCCTCTAGCAGGCAATCATGACAAAATAAAGGACAATGGTAGGTGAAATATTGTCACAATTACAATAGAGAATTAGTGAAAAATAGTCAACCTTTTACAATGGAAAACATTGATATTTATATAGGCAAGGAAATCAAATCCATTATTTTGATACACAACCAAAATTTAATGGTTGGATGCCCAAAATTAAATGTGGTAATTGATTACAGTGCATTTTCTTAAGATAACACATCAAGGAAAGAAAAGATGATTATTTAATCATGTCACAATTTCTAGATTATAACCAATTTCAATATGAAAAGGGATGCAATCTTGTAATTATTTCAAGATCTAATAATCCAATGTTTACTAAATTTTAAATATTTTTACAAGTGAATCGATGGCCAAAACAAGAAAAGCCACATCATGGTAAAAATTTATCCAAATTATGGATAAATTTGTTCATATTAATTTTTGTCCATTCCCAATTCCACATGTTTATCTTTAGGATAACAAAACTTCTATTAAATATATCCTTTCTTTATTAAATTATAATAACCAGGCATATCAATATTAGAATAATGGGTTATTCCAATTTATAAAGAGATGTATTTCCTACTTTTGATGAATTTACTGATGTCTCTAAATAGTGAACTAAATTTATGTTGTGCACACTCTCATTGATCTCATTTATCCCCCTCTATCTAGTTTCTACTATTGTTCTAATTCTTTCCACCTTCATGCTCATTTTCTTTCCTGATATCGACTCATGATGTCCACCCTATTTCATTGAAATCCATTTTATAAGTTATACAATTTTTTTGTGGCTATATCTCCTTTTGATTCTTTGAATATGTTACATCACTCCAAAATCCCTCTCAATTTATCCATTTTTATCATTATTTATATTTACCCTTTGTTCTTCACCTTCAAGCTTTCATTAAAAAATATTGATGGGTTATGCTTTGATCATTTCTCAAGTCAATGTATTTATTGAATATTGTGTATTGATTGATCCTTGATAATTTTAGGGTTCATAGGTTATTTTGGCTAACATTTCATCACTTATATCCTTCATGTTTATTTTTGGAATTGTAAACATAATAAAACTATCATTTACCCATCATTCAAGACTAGACCTTGTCATTAAACTTTGCATGTAGTTCATGGTTGTGTTTATTTTAGGTTATGACACTTGTAATTTTTTTAAGGATATTAGGCTTGGTAATATTGATATTTTATATTTTTTACACTATTAATCCCAAATATTATGCCACTTGACATGATTTTAGGACTATGAGGAATCTTTGACTGTTGAGTATGTACTCTACTTTTCCATGGTTTTATCACCCAAAAACCCACCACATGGATAGCTAAAATCACTTGGGAGTATTTTTTGGTATTATTTTGGATTATGTTAGTCCCTCAAGTCTTGGTATCCCAAGATTTCACCACATGGCTTCATCTTGCTCCTTTAAGATTCATTAACTTCGTGTTGATCTATTTGCATCATTTGACCTATAGGTTCCTAAGATATGACCATATGTCATAATATTAGGACTTTAAGACATCATCACTCAACTACTCTATACTTACATTTCTAAAATTTAACTTTGAGATGTGACCATGTGTCACAATCATGGAACATTAAAGTTAGACAAAATTCAAATAGTACATTGTCTTCCCCAATATCTAAATTCTTAGGATGTAACCACATGGAATGATCTTAGAACTTCAAATTCTTTGACATTTAGCTATTATTATAAGATTTGATCTTCTTTTTTTAAATGAGATCATACCACATGGCATGATCTTAGGGTTCCATTGTCTTTGACACTTATCCAATTTTATCATTTTAACTCTTTGAATTTTGGGGTGATATCTAAACTATTGATATTTCCATATGGTGTCTTTGTGTTTAAACTTCCATTAGAGGCATAAATTATATGAACTCACTCTTTTATTGCCTAAAGGTCCATGATTATGCCACATAATTTCATCATGGGCCTTCAGGCCTCAGAACTTCTATGGATTGTATTTGACCTTATATTCCCCTTCTCTCTGAGATCATGTCACATGGCATGATATTGGGAATTTATGGATCAAGATGAATATATACACTGGATTCACTCAAATCACCTAAACTATCAACATGTGGATAACTTAGGGAGCTCTAGATATTAGGACATTTACCTATTAACTACCTCCCTCTGAACTTTGAGTGCTTGAGATGAAGACATGTGTTATAATCATAGAGCTTCAGGACTTAGAAGACTTATATGGACTATGCACTACCTCCAAAAAGTTACATATCACCTAGGCTTCTAAATTTGTGACACAAATCATAAATTTTAGATTTTTATCCATGGGATAGACTTTAGCCATTTTAAAATACCCATACAGACTCTAAACACCTAAGATTTTTACAACTAAAAAGGATAAATGGCTTGAAGTCTTGATAATATTTCTACAAATAAATATAAAGAAAAAAATGGCTTGATCAAAACATTAATGAATTAATTGATGAAACCATTCTGACTTAATCCTAAAAAACATAAAAATATATATAAGAAAAAGGCCCAAAATAACATAAATAAATCCTAATTTAAATGAAAATTCTATTGAATAAGCACCAATTTGAGTGGAATAAATCAATTTAAAAAGGTAAATGAATACTTCAACCTGATAACATGACCATTAAAATTGAAACTTGAACTATATATAAATTCATAAATGTAATAATTCAATCTAAATAATTCAATAGTGAAGTATAATATGTAATAAAATAAAACTATTATAATTTACCCCTTTCGATTTAATACTTAGAATAAATTATGATTTTGAGAACTAAATCACAATTTTTTGAAGAAAAGAACTTCAAGTGGATAATGAATGAAATAGATCAAGACTTTAAGATTAAATCCAAAAGTATTTGATCAAGCAAATTAATAATAAAATGAACACATGAAGCACCACTTTAACTAGGATTCATGAGATGATATAAAGTATATAATCCAATGATGAATAAAATTTTTAATCACTCAAGAAAATATCAAAATACCAATCTTTTGTTATTTGAACTCTAAAAAAGGATTATCTAACCATTGCGAATAAATGGTCAGCTGAAGGTTGTTCCATTTCACTAAACACATCCATAATTTTGGAAACCTAAGATTTTAACCTATATCAAGAAATTTAAGTAGTATTTATAAATGTGACCATGTAAGCAAATAAAAATAAAATGAAGAAACAAGTGTGTTAAATCAAGAGGGTCCACATATTAAAATATTGAGTATGAGATGTGTTGAAACCAAAAAATGGTGACTTCCATGTGGAGAATGTTATTTATCATTTAACACCTAAAATTTTAATAATCAAACTTGAAAAACAAACAGAAAAATACAAACAAATATTTATACAAAACTAAAAATATTAATCACTAAAGTCTACCTCAACTTGTGACATAATAACCTCCAAATCTACCTAATACTATTAGTGTGTGTCTAAGTTACTGATTATTTTATAGCTCTGTAATTCACATAAATAAATATAAAATTATCGAAAATAATTAAAACTTAAGAGAAGTAAAAACATTGTATGTTTGTCTTAGATGGATATGGTATGGGCATTGATCTACTTCCATCCATATGTTTATATCCTTGACATAAATACCTATAGTCCCACTCCAGACTTTTCTCCACTACTAGTGAGGTTGAAAATCCTGTGATGGATATTTCCTAAATCACCCTCTCAAGGAAATAATTTGGATTTTATATTTTTAAGTTAAATTTCTTTTGAGTTTCTTTATTTTTAAAATATTTTATTTTTTAATCTATTGAGGTTTTGGGACCAAGACAAGGGTACAATGATAGACTTATAAAATTTAGGACTATTAATACAAATTTAAATCAATTTAATGTTTTTATTAAGCTTTAGATGTGTAATTAAGTGCAATTTGATGGATTCAACAAAAAAATTAAATGTTTCTAAAATTCACATATTCTTTTTTGAATCATAAAACTTTAAAATTCTTAAAATGCACAAAGAAAATTATAGTGATTTGTGTAACATTTAAGGATGATTACTTACCTTATATCTCCTAAAGTTTGAATGATTTTCATACATTAATTGATAGTTGAGGTTCTTGTCTCATGATAATGTAAGTATACAACATTACTTCAACGTAATGTTGTCTAAAATATCTATTTAATACAAAAAATTTATTAATATGAAATATTGATTGGTACCAAGTATTGCTTCTCTAGGGCTAAAGTATCACAAAGTGCAATAAGGGAAGATCCAAAAGAATAATTCCAATGGAGTACTTTATGAAATATTGAATTTTCATGATACAAAAAATTATAAGATTGAATTTTTTTTGGAAAGAACATGAAGAAAACCAATATCTACAACAAAACTAATAGAATTTGCCAAGATCACCAGATCAATGAATGGTCATGGTGGAGTGATCATGCAAGTCAAGTAAGCATACATCACATAGTTGAAAGTAATTGAAACCATCAAATGAGAATATTACACAAAGAGAGTCTCCATGAGAGTAATGTAAATGATACAAGTTCAAAATAGCATTATGAGGATGCAAAAGCAAGATCAGAATACATAAAACAATAATATCTCTCTATCTCACTAAACATTAGCTGACTGAATGAATGCTCACTCCATGAATAATGTAAAGGGAGAGAGGTATTTATAGGTTGGAGAGATTTTGAAATCCCACATTCCAATTAATTTGGTACTAATCCTCATAAATAATATCTAAATCCCTAAGCAAGCAAATGTATTCGTGTATCCAAAACTCATAGGAAAAAGGCCTAGACCAACACCCCCTAGAAGCATAGCTTAGGTAGGTGATGATAATAAAATACAAAAAATGGGTCCTAAAAAAAAATCTTGATGAGGTACCCATGTAAAATTTAATCTCTCATAAAGTAGATAAAAAGATAAAACCCAGTGGGAAACAACACCCCCGCACAAAAGAGATAAAATAAGAAGGGACTAAAAGACCCCCCAAAATAAGATGCTAAAATAATCAACACTCCAAGTACAAAATGGTGATCCCCAATATCCTAAAAAGCATGAATTGTGTCTCCACACATAAGAGAGAGAATATGAATGTAGAAAGTCACATGGTGAATGTTGTAGTAGGTCCCTCTGTAACAAATGATGTCTCTACCTTTTGAAAGAAATAAACCCTAAGCTATCAAACTGCTAGATTTCCACTCAAGTGGAATGCATGTAGGAATCATGATGTAGATATCTTAAAAATGTTAAAATGTCTCCCTACTAGTGCTTGAATATGACAAAGTCTGATAAAGTATCACAAGACTAAATATAGAAGTTGGCAATGAAGAAAAATGCAATGAAGGAGAGATAATAGTTAGAGAAGAAGATAGACATGGAACATTCATTGAAAGAATGTCCATGGGAAAAGGAGATAAATGCTAAATAACTATAGAAACTAAAGATTGGTCTATAAATGAAGCACTCAAATATGTAAGCTGAACATCTTCAAGAACATATGAGTCATCAATACTCTCAATCTATGTACTCATACTAGAATTAGTAGACTCCTCTGAAATATAGGTCTATGAAGTCTTTAAAAGAAAAATAATCTACACAAGAATGAATGAAGAATCTAAAATAGGAAAAATAAGGTCTATTAGAATCTCATCCTATAGTGGGGGATTGATAGAAGGAATAACATTGTCCACCATAGATGTGTCGTCATAAGAAATAAAAGTAGGAGGTAAGAGTATAATTATCTTAGAAGAGACAATAGGTAATAGAGGAGAAGGTGTGATGTAAGTCTCAGCTAGATCTCTAAATAATGTTCCAAATAGTAGATGGAAACTCTATGTGCTCTACATGGTAGTGTAAATCCCATGAAACATGCAATAATAAGTGACCATAAACACAATCACAAGTGTTGACCCAAAAATTGTATTGAACTGGGTTAGTAGGAGTAGGAATCTATCCATATAAGAATGGAATAAAATCCTATTCCTTGTGTAAATGTTCCATATAATCATGCCATGAAGCATAATTATCCTTCCCAAGAAGGATCACTGGAGATGAAACCATTCTCCTCATTAGCAGGTATCTCTCAAATGAAGTTGACATGACCAAAACTGAGAGTAATACGGCATGCACTAGAGATGGACTTCAGACTATGCTAAAAATGAGTCCAACCAAGTGAGATCAATCTATGAATAAGTGAAAACTCATGCTTAAATTGAAGTTAGGTTCTACTAATAGTGAATCTAGGAATACAAGAGTAATATGTGAAAGTAGTCACTAAAGGGGCATAGGTAACAATTATGAAAACTAAATGTGTGCACAAAAGAATGTAGGGCCTAAAAAATCTTTGAAAGATAATCAATCGTGACCCCCCTCATGTTTGAAATAATAAAACATGCTCAAGGAATGAGAAATATATGTTTATGATTGAGTACCAATACACGCTCTAAGTATGGACATTGTAATTAACCAAAATGGATCCTCACTAGTAAGAGCAATCAATGCATAAGTGAAAAACATGTCTCAAAGAATGAATGTCAAACTCAGCTAATAATGCATCCATAAATGTGAGAAATTAGTATAATATCCATTAAATTGGCATAAATAGAAACTATAAATAGATCGAGTAGGAGGACATCAAACTCTATCGATAATGCATCTATGAAGAAGTAAATATGTGAACTAGTTAGGTACCCCACCCCCCCCCCCCCCAATTTTGGTACTTTATAAAATAGTGTGTTTTATAATCCAAATTGGTTCAATGCATGGGAAATTAAAAGACAAACACTTTTTTAAAACATGGTACTCAAATACAAGCTATCATTTGTAATATATTAATTAAATAATTTCCCATAAATAGCCTATTCTGAATAAAAATTACACTAAATGATTAAAAATGCACCCTTGAGTGAGGTGAAATATGGCTTCTAACCACTTGTTGGAACTAGATTTTTGCCATGGACTTGAAAAAATCAATGGAAGTGAAAAACAATTATCTAATTACATCGGTATGCATGATAGTAAGTTTATCTTCCTTTTTTGACCAAAAATATAGCTAGTAAAAGCAAAATATGAATTTCTAGCTATTTTAAAGTAGATGAGTTTTACTATTGTTTTTGGTAGAAAGAAGATTCAAGTTGGTTTTCCAAGGGAGATCAAATATCTTACCTCTTTTCCAACACAGTCATAACAGATGACACCACCTTACTGAATCTCCTACAATGCCAAGACCATACAGCAAATTTTTAGTGTAGATGTAGAAATAAACTAGGGAGAAGAGAACACATGTCATAGCTCCTCCATGCCTTTTTCCTATAGATCTGCAATGCCATAGTAGATGATGATGCCAAGTTAAAACAAAGTGTTGGTCTTTCTCAATGCCTAAAAACTTTAGTGCCAAGGTGTAGGTTAGATCTATTAGATAATAGAAGTAAGCTCTATAGGTCATATCCAAATGATAATTCAAACAAAAAATGACTTTATTCTCTCAATGTAGAACACCACTCCAAAAAAAACACAATGTAGATTTGAAAATGTGACACCAATGCAAAAGATGACTAGCTAATGACCATGCAATAGTCCTCTCTTGTTTCAATGCCTTCCTTCTACACTTCAACTCCATAACTTAATGCCACCACCAGATCTACCATGGATTTTCTCAAATCCATGAAATAGATGGATAAAAAAACACCTCAATTAGCAGATCCAAAAAATAGATTGAGATTTCAAAGTCCAAAAAAAGAAACAACACAGCATTAAAAAGGACACCACACAAAAGTTTAGCACCAAGCTTATGCTTTATTTTCTTCTGTGCAATGCCTTATATCTCCTCTCAGATCCCATAGCAGCAAGCTAAGGTAAAATTCCTAGGTGTAAATTTCAACACTTAGCAGACACATTTTTTTTTACATAATAGTTGGGATAGGGATCTTTATAGTAGATCTTAAAATAAACAACAAATTTCAACACGTTTTGTTGAAATGCAACACAACTTCCAATGTTATCCTTGAAAATGAAATGTTGTAGATCTAAAATACAAGAAAAGCAAAAAAAAAGCTACCATAATATTTTTTAAAAACTTAGATTAGCCAAAAAATGCCTATGCATATCTCTTTATTTAAATTTGATAAAATATGATGCCAAAGGTAGTGTCGAATTCCGAGTAGATCTGAGAGGATAACCAAGCTTAATGAATTCAAGCATAGATTTCTTCCTTACACATATATCCTTCAATCCTCTATAAAATATAACATATCTATCCAAAATCAATGCCAAACACAAAGGAGATGTTGATCCTCTATGCCTCAACAACCTCTAGATTTCAATAAAACTTAACAATAATAAAACCAGATAATCAAATACCAAATTTGTGCATTGATACCATAATAGAATTTACCAAGATCACTAGATCAATGAATGGTTATGTTGGAGTGATCATGTGAGTCAAGTAAGCATACATCACACAATTGAAAGCAATTGAAACTATCAAATGAGAATATTACACAAAGAGAGTCTCCATGAGATTAATGCAAATGATACAAGATCAAAATAGCATTATGAGGATGTAGAAGCAAGATCAAAATACACATAAGAACAATAGCTCTCTATCTCATTGAATACTAGTTGACTGAATGAATGCTCACTCCATGAATAATTCAAATGGAGAGAGGTATTTATAGGTTGTAGAGATAGTGAAATCCCACATTCCAATTAATGTGGTACTAATCCTCCTAAATAACCTCTGAAGCCCTAACCAAGCTAATGCATCTGTGTAGCCAAAACCCATAGGAAAGAGGCCTACACCAATAAAACAAACTAAGTTAAACAAGTTCAGGTAAAAAATAGAATGAGGAACATAAATGAAAAATAAAAATAATAAAGGTAAAAACAAAACAAAAAAAAGCAAACTAAACTAAGAAATTGAGAAACTAATATAAGAAAACATAAAAATAAAATAACAAAGTAACACAACTAAATCTAATAAGTATGTATATATAATTAACCTTATGACCTTCATTCTAAAATTGCATTTGATGGAGCAACTAAGAAATAATGCTTCAAGAATTGTCCATTGATAGGTAAGCTAACGTCATTTCCTTAAATATATTTCAGTCTAAATGAATTATGTCTTAATAGTTCTAAAAATTGATAAGGCCAAATCCAAAGAGGATTGAACTTAGAATGTTGACCCTTAATATCATGGGATTTTCCCATGATAAAACCAAGTCTAAAATATGAAAGCATTTGACTCATTCTCTTTTATAAAACCATCTCTTCATATCAGCCTGAGGTGTATTAAAATTATGCAAGTCTTATTCTCTTGTGTCTTCCAAATGAATCAGGTCTAAAAATATATACTAACTTTTGTCTTTTGATTCTATATAGTCACGAATGAACTGATATGTGTCTTTCTTGAATTTCATTGGAAATTTTAGATCCACACCATAAACTAGCCTAAAAGGTGAACTCTTGAGACTCTTCTTTTGTCTTATTCGATAAACCCACAAAACATATTTGAGTAACAAATGCCAACTATGTGGATTATTTTTTATTACTTTCTTAATAGAATTCAATAAATTTTTATTTGTAGATTCAACTAAATCATTACCTTATGGGTAATAGTTTGAGGGAAACATTAATATAATTCCATTTTGACATGCCCACTCATTTAATTCAGTTGATATGAAGATAGGCTCATTATCACACATGAGTTTTAATAGGGTGCCAAATATATGTATAATTTATTCCTCAATAAATTTAATCACTCCTTTAGCAGTACCATTACTTATTGATTTAACTTTATCCCACCTTGTGTAATAGTTAATAGTTGTAATAATGAATTTATGACCAATTAAAGAGCTAGGATTTATAACCCCAATCAATTCTTAACATCATTGAAAAAAATTATGCTTCTCAATCACCAGTTGAAATGGAATGGTAGCATGAATTTCTCTCTTTCAAAATATTTGACAAATATGACAAGACCTCACATGTGCACAAGAATATTAAATAAATTTGGCTAATAGTAACCAGTTCTTAAGATGTTGTGTGTTGTCACATTATTACAAGGATGGGCAATGCCTAATTCTTCATGAAAAGAAATCACAACATCTTGTGCTTCTTCTTCTATTAAACATCTTAGGAAAATATCTTCATGATTTTTACTATATAAAATTCTTTTATTAATCATGAAATGAGTATATTATAATATTAATTCTCTTTTCTATGTCCTCTTAATGTTAGCTAGTGCAATAAAATATAACAAGTAATACGTTATTAAATCACACCATGGGTTGTGCTTGATTTTATAATGGTTTACATTAAAATAATGATGTTAGGATCAATTTTAGAAATAAATTATGGTAAAATTTAACTAAAAACTAACCTTAAAAGCTTAAATTTCATGTCATATTCTTGAATCTTTGATAACCATTATCCCCTTATTTCTCCAATCTCATTTTATCCTAGCATCAACTTGACAACAAGATCAAGAACCATAACATAGACCTTGTTCCATATATTGTAATGTTAAAATTTATTTTTTTTCCTTTAATAACAAATAAAATTTATTTACTAACATAGGGTACCTTAATTTAGCCTCTTTCATACTGGTACTATGGAAGATATAAGGTGTTCTTCATCTTCAAACTTCTATGTTAAGACTAATCTAATTATATGATTATAGGTAAATGAGTACAAGTAAAAGTATTTGGAATAATTTGGACTAAATAAAATAGGGGTTTTCATGCATCATTGATTTATTGAAAGGATATTTAAATTAGGGTTCCACTATACTTTAGATTCCTATTTTATCATAGAATTCATTTTTTTTTATTTCCACAAAACCAGAAATGAACTTGCGAATGAAATTTATCTTACCAAAAAAATATTTTAGTTCTTTCTTAATATTTGAAAGTTAAATTTTATAAATGGAATTAGCTTGATCAGGATCAATTGGCATACCTTGATTTATGATTACATGACCAAGAATCTTACATTATATTTCATACAAAATACACTTTTTGGATTGAATGAAATGCTAAGTTTATGGAAGTGTTCAAAAAACTTTTGTAAGTGGTTCAAGTGGTCTAATCTATGTTTGTAAAATATTTTTGAATCATCTATGTAAACATTAATGAACATACCAATCAATCCTTCAAATGCAATGTCCATATCTCTTTGTAAAGTGGGGCCAACATTAATCAAACAAAAAGGCATCTTTTTATAAGAAAACATTCCCCATTTTTTTATGAAATCTATATTAGATATATCATTTTTGTCAATCAAATTTTGATTTTAAAATGAGAATCCATCTAATAAAGACATCATCTCAGTTCCACTAATTCTATTAATGACTTCATCTAGAGATGGAAAAGGATATTTATACTTGACTAAAGCTTGATTCAAAGTCAATCCACACAAAGATGAATTTATCCATTTTTTTCTAACTAGCATTAGGTTAGCTACCCAAGTTAAATGATACACTAAAAAAATTATACAAGTTGATAATATCTTTTGAACTTCCTTTTACATAAGTGGGTTAAGAACAATATTGACTAGTCTTTGGTACTATTTGAATGTTCTTTGATCATGATTTAAATGAATATTATGTGTAATGATGCTAAGATCAAACACCTTAAAATCTCCATATGGATAAACAATGATATATTTGTAGTACATCAACATTATTTTCATCCATTACATCTCTTCATCACTACATTTAAGTCTTACACTGATGTTCTGAGGTTGATCCAACATCCCCTATTAATAAGTCATAATTTATAATTAGAATAAATGGACTATTTAGGTCTAATTATAAGTTTTTCTAGATAAAATAATCTTTCTAATGATATCATTCCCTTTGAAATATGATTGTATTTAAGTTTTATCATTCCCTCATCATCACAATGTTCTTTATTTAGATTTCTCTTTCATCATCATCAATCACCTTCATGTTAGAAGTTTTAGAATTATAAAATAAATCTAAAATATGTCTATCATTTTCAAATACATGGAAATTATTTACACTATCAGGTATAGATGGACATGAAACTAATTATATAATTTTTTTTTGTAAATTAGCATTGTCCAATGGTGTAAGGTTGTCAATAGAAATAGCTAGTTAATCTACCATGGCATTGTCAATTATAAGAACATAAAAAATGTTTAAAACATTGAATGACTCAATTATATTCCAAACTTAGTGCATATACCTTTTAAAATAAGAGATATTATACTCAAACCTATTTCTTACTTGATTGATGATTAATTCAGAGTCGCCATAGACTCTCAATTGATGAACATCATACCTAATTTAAAACTATAATCTTAGAAAAACTTCATATTCTCCCATGTTATTTGTACATGAGAATTATAGTCTATATGTTCATATGTACCTTATATTAAATGGATCAATAAGTATAATACTTTATCTATATCCTTGTTTAGGGTATGTTTCATCAAAATATAAAGACCACATACCTTAATTTTGATCATGTTTAAGATTGTTATTTTTTATTAGTTTGGTAATAAAAATATAGATACTCTCCTTTATAGAAGTAAAATTGACTTATTCATTGATAGCATTGTAATTTATAATCATAAATTTCATGTGTAGATCTCTATAAATTCTTATTTGATTTAGCACTCCTCTCCATGTAAGCCACATATGTGAAAAGTCTATTTCCATGTAGCCATTGAGTGATCTCGACTAATCCCTACTTATTAGCGTCTAATATGCTTCTGGGATCTCAAAAACTTATATGTTTATGAACTGATGCACCCTTGGTTTAACTTGTAACTACATATGGGAATTCAAAAACTCTACAACAACCTTGAATTAAACTTGTAACTACATATGGGCATTCAATAACTCTCCAACAACCTTGAATTTAAACTTGCATAATTGAACTACCACTTTATCTGATTTTACAAAAATTGATCCAAAATTATTACAAATCCTTATAGACATAATATTAGTTGAGGCACCTAAATCAATAATATGATTTTGTATATTTTTACAAAATATTTGTAATATTAATAGAAAATGTGTAGCTTTAGTATTGGTCTTATGTATTATAACATTGGTATTAGCAATAACTTTATGTTTAAGTTAACTACTATTTTCAATAAGAGATTTAAGATGAAAATCCTTTTGTTAAGTGATTATATTAATTAATTAAGGGTTATATTAGATTTTATTTTATTCATATCCTCCATAATGTTTAATTTATTTTACTATTGGAGGGCTAGTTGTCACCTAATTTTGGTGAGGTGGATCATTTCTAGATTTAAGATCAAGAGGTGTAGCAACATTATCTAATAGAGATAAAGTATTTAATTGATGTTGCACTCTAATCTTGAGAGTATAATTTCCTCTTTGATATTATTATAAATCTTAGATGTCATTGCATTTCTCTTTAGATTTATTGTCTTATACATGTGAAAACAACCATGGTTGTATTAGTGGATTTTGATGAACTAATAGCATCTGAATGATTTGAAGTATTCATTTCATTTGAGATAACCTCATATTATTCCATTTCCTTTTGAATAATGTCAAAATATTGAAAAAACTCAACGTAGTCATGTTTTCCATATTGGGCTATGTTATGCACACAACACTAGCTAGGCAGGGATATTTCCATGATATTGATCTCAGGAAATTTATTAGATGAAGACTAAAATTTTTTATCAACTCTATTTAAGGGCCTATAATTACATTTTTAAGTGAAATTCAAGGTATAATTTCCACTACACAAGATACCTACTTATATTTTCAAGTTTATGAAATCATTGGTTACTCTTTAGACCATCATTTAGATTGAATCTAACTCAAGTTTGGATGGGTTTTGAGATGAGTTTTAAATATTATTCATTGCAAATAAAACTAAATCTCAGTTGTAATACTGAGGTATATTTTCATTACCAATTTGATGTAGAAATCCTAGATTCTGATTAGGGGTAACATGTTATAGAGGAAGTTGATTTATAATTGGAAGAGGATGTGGAAATGGAAAATTTTGACTTATATGCAGGATTAATTTTAATGTTGGCATGTTTGGGAGAACATTGAAAATGGGATCAAAAAATTTACCTTGTAGATTGAGTTATCTATCTAGTTTTATTAGTTCAACATATGTAACGTGAAAATTAATGATAATTGGATCTCTCCTTAAGAATCTGTTAGTCCAAGGATCTAAACATTTTTTAAACATTTATAACACTAGTTGGATATTTGGTCTATGTAAAGTTATTACCCTACTATACATATTTTTAAAATGTGTGTTAAAAATGTGTATAGGTTCATTGGGTTCCATTCTCATGCAATCAAACTATTAGTATAAGATGCTTAGATGTACTACCTAATTGAACTAGGCTAATAACGTGTTACTCAATTGATTCCATCCTATAATTAAATTTTAAGGTAGGTTGAGGAACTAGTCATAAGCCTAATAAAGCAAGGTAAAATGGAATAACTTAAAGTTTATATATTCATTCTTAATGTTAAGTAACCTAAGGTATGTTTTATAAGATGTAATGTATTATTTTGTAGTCCTTACAGTATTTGGAGTAAACTTTGGAAGATAACACTCATGTTTTATGGGTAAATCATGCACATCTCTAATGACATGTATACTTGATCTAACTAGCCATGTATACTTGAGGAAAAATAATTAATCTTCTAAGAGAAAATCTAACTCTAGATCATGTGATCCTTGAATAAGAATCCAAAGTGGCAAGCACTAATTTACATTAATATGGGTTTTAAGCACATAACATATGAAAAATAATAAGGATGAGTTACAACACAAAATATATAATCAATGATAGACTCAGAGTATTCAAACATTTAAGATTAGAGGTTTAGGACCTAAAATATTTCATTTAAGATTAGAGGTTCAATATTAAAGTTATTGTGTTTAGTCCCTCCTTCTAGTGTCAATTAGGTTAGGATCAATTTGTGACCCACTCAGAATGTAACTATTAAATTAGATAATCTAAGAGTAAAAATGGAGTCAAGAACTCATGGGATGAATGTCCCCACATTTTTAAGGTTTTGATGGCAATCCAAGGGCTGAGAAATTTCCAAAATGTTTAGCTAGGTGAATAATAATTATTACCACTAGAGGTTTAACTAATCTTTTTATCTGATTTAAAACTATCTAATGTTGTGGGTTTATTGAAAACATAGGTTTACTATATTATTTATAATATATGGAAATTATAATATAATTAGTATGACATCTTATTATAAAAACTATAAAAGAGAGGTAATGATTAAGGTATAAAAGGAATGATTCTTTGACTGAGATTAGATATTCTAATGTTGAGAAACAGAAATCATGGTTGGCTAAAATCGCATAGTTAGGGATAAAGTTTAGCTATTTCATACCTTAAATAACCCAATGAGCAATACTTGAAGGAAAAAATTTTAAATTATAATTTATAATCTCTATCAACAAAATCAAATACACAATCTATTAGCTATTGTACACAATGACTTAATGAAAACATCAAAATAAATATAATGAGAATTTAGAATCAATAAAATTAGTTGTTTCACATTTTAATTATATATTCACTTAAAAAACCAACATTCAAACAACTTATTGATATGTATTACTTATCTCAAATCAATATCCTCTAGTAGACATTCATGAAAAAATAAAGGATAATGGCAGGTGCAATCCTGACATAATTATAGTAGAGTTTTAGTGCAAAAATAGTTGACCCTTTACAATGGAAAACCATGATATTTATATAAGCAAGGTAATAAAATATATTTCCTTAATACATAACCATATTTTAATGGTTTTATGCCCAAAATTAAATGTGGTAACTGATTATAGCTTAGTTTATTAGGATAACACATCAATAAAAAAAATGATAATGATCTAGTCATTGCATAATTCCCATATTATAACCAATTTTAGGATGAGAGGGGATGCAGTATCCAATGCATTTCAATCTCTAATTATCTAATGTTTACTAAACTTTAATTATTTTTGAAATTGAATCAATGACCCAAATAAAAAAATCCACATCATGTTAAAAATGATCTAAATTTTAGAGAAATTGGTTTATATTCAATTTTTTCTATTCCCAATTTCACATGCTTATTTTTATGATAACAAAACTTATATTAAATATATCCTTTCTTTATTAAATTTTGATAACCAGGCATATATAAATTACAATAATGGGTTATTCTTATCTATAAATAGATACATTTCCTACTTTTGATTAAGTTACTGATGTCTTGAATAGTGAATTAAATTTATGTTGTGCACTCTCTCCTTGATCTCATTTCTCCCTCTCCATTTAATTTTTTATTATTATTTAGGCATTTCTACCTTAATTCTCATTTTATTTCCTGATATTGGCTCATGGCATCCACCCTATTTCATTGCAATCCATTTTAGAATTTTTGTGCTTTGATTTTAACTATCTGGTTCCTTTAATTCTCTAAATGTGGGGCTTCACTCCAAAATCTTTCTTAATTTTGACATTTTTATTTTTCTTGAGTTTTACCCTTTGTGCTTCATCTTTGAGAATTAAATATAGTCTCTTGATCAGTTACCCTCTGATCATTTCCCAAGTCTAGGTCTTTATTTTGTTTTTTGTCTTTATTGATCCTTGAGAATGCTAGGGTTCACACATTACATTTTTTAACCTTGCTTAAATTATCTACATGCTTATTATTTATGGTTTTAAACAAATTAAACTATTATTTAACCATCATATACCTTGTAATAAAATTTTACATGTAATTCATGGTTGTGTTTATTTGATATTATGACACTTGTCATAATCTCAATTTTTGTTATCTTGGGCTTGGTAATGCTGATTTTATATATTCTACAAACTATAAGTCCCCAAGATTATGTCACTTGGCATGATATTAGACTATGGGAGTCTTTGATGGTGGAATATGTACTCTACTCTTCTAGGATATAAGAACCTAAAAACCCACCATGTGGATGGCTCAGATCATTTGCGAGTCTTTTGTGGTATTACTTTGGATTATTTTAGTTGCTTGAGTTTGAGGATCCTGAGATGTCACCACATAGATTCATTTAGACCTTTATACTTTAATGACTTTATATTGATCTATTACAACCCTTCAAGCTATGGGTTCTTGAGATGTTACCATGTGTCATGATCTTGGGACTTTGACAAATCAGTGCTAAACTTCTCTATACTTACCCTTCAAAATTTTGATTTTGAGATGTGATCATGTCTCACATTCGTGAAACTTTAGAGTCAAAATAAATTCAAAATGTGAATTTATTTCCCTAATCTCTAAATCCCTAAGATAAAACCATGTAAAATGATCTCAAGAATATATACTCTTTTTGAATAAGATCATGCCACATGGAATGATCTTAGGGTTACTCTACCTTTGACACTTAGCCAATTTTATCATTTTACCTCTTTGTATTTTGGGGTGAGATCCAAACTATTGATATTTCCACATGGAATCTTTGCATTGAATCTTCCATAAGACTTTTGTGATATATGAACTCACCCTTTGAGTTTTTAGATCTTCCTAATGATGTGTCATGGCATCATCACAAGACTTTGGGCCTCAGAGCTTTTAGGGATTGTCTTCAACCTTACACCCTCTAGATCTCTAAGATCATGTCACATGGCACAATATAAGTCCTTTGGGCCTCAAGATGAATATATACATTGGATTCACTCAAATTTATTGATATAATGACACATGGATGACTCACAAAATCTTGATAGATTGATACATTAAACTATTGATTACTTCATTCTGAGCCTCAAGTGCTTGAGATGTAGACACATTTCACAATATTAGAACTTCATGATTCATAAAACTTGTATAGATTGATAAGTACCTTTGAAAAGTTTTAGATCACCCAGGATTTTAGATTTAAAACATGTATCATAAATCCACAAAGTTAGGCCATGGGATAGACTTTATCCATTTTTTAATCCCCCTCAAAATCCAAACACTTGAGATATTGATAACTTGTAAAGATATATGGATCAGAGTATTTATAATATATTTGTGAAAAATGGCAATAAAAAAATGAATTGATCAAACCATTAATGATTTAGTCCATGAAACAATTGTGAATAATTCATAAAAAACATGAAAATATGTATAATTAAAAGACTCGTAACATAAATGAATCCCAATTTATATGAAAATTTGATTGAACAAAGACCAATTTGAGTGGAATAAATCACTTTAAAAAATTAAATGAATACTTTAACATGATAACATGACCATTTAAATTACAATTTGAAGCAAATATAAATGAGTAAATGTCATAATTCAATCAAAATAATTCAATAGTGAAGTCTAATGTCCAATTAAATAAAATTATTGAAATTTTACCCTTTCATTTTAATCCTTATAATAGGTTATTTTTTTAATAACTAGGGCACAAAGGTTTCATTACAAGACCTTCAAGTGGATAATGAATGAAATATATCAATACTTTAAAATTGAAACCAAAAGTCTTTTCTAAACAAAAATAATAATAAAATGAACACATGAATCACCACTCTAAATAGGATTATCAAGATGATATAAATTATATAACCTAATGATGAATAAATTTTTGAATCACTCAATCAAATTCAAAAGGCCAATCGTATGCTATTTTAACTTTAAACAAAGATTGTCTAACCAATTTAAATAAATGGTTAACTGAAGGTTGTTCAATTTAACCAAACACATCCATATTTTTGGAACCTTAATATATGAACCTATATCAATAAATTTACGTAGTATTCATAAATGAGACCATGTAAGAAAATAAGAATAGAATAAAGAAACAAGTGTGTTAAATAAATAAGGTCCCCATATGAAAATATTGAATATGGGGCATTTCAGACCAAACAAATGGTGAATTTAGTGGGGATAATACTCTTTACCATTCATAACCTATAATGTAAATCATCAAACTTGAATAATAAACACATAACTAAAAACATATATCTAGACAAAAATAGAAAGATGAAAGCACTAAAGTATACCTCAACCTATGACATACTAAGCTCAAGATTTTCCTAAGACCATCAGTGTGTGTTTAAGTGATTGATTTTTTTATACATCTTGAATTCACATAAATAAATTTAAAATTGTCCAAACTAATCATAACTTCTGAGAAGGAAAAAAATAGACGTTTGGTTTAGATGGTAATGGCATGGGCATTGCTATGTGGCCATACAGGTGTCTATATCCCCTATATATACCTCTAGTCCCACTCAAGGAATTTCTCCACTACTAGATAGAATGGAAAACCTATTATGGAGATTGCATAAATCACCCTTTTCTAGGAAAGAATTTATATTTTGCATTTTAAGTTCAATTTATTTTGAGTTTCTTTATTTTGAAAATATTTCATTTTTTAGTCCATTAAAAGTTCAAGACCAAATCAAGGGTATAATTATAGACTCAAAAAATTCATGACTATTAATAAAAAATTAAATCAATTCAATGTTTCTATTTATCTTTAGATGTTTAATTAAGTGCAATTTGATGGCTTCAATAAGAAGATGAAACATTTCTAAAATTCACATATTCTATTTTGAATCATGGGTCTTCAAAATTCTAAAAATATAAAAAGAAAATTACAATAATTTATGCAAATATTCAAGGATGATTACTTAACTTTTATATCATAAAGTCTAAATGACTCTCATACATTCATCAACATTTGAGGTTCTTATCTCATGAGAATTAAAGGACATGATGTTACATCAACATAATATTATCTAAAAATTTTGCTTCTCAAATTTGGTTGCTATGAAATATTTATTGGGATCAAATCTTACTTGTCTAAGGATAAAGTATTACAAAGTGAAATAAGTCAATATAAAAAACAAAAATGCCAAGGATTACTTAATGAAATATTGAATTCTCATGATACAACATATAATCAAATCTACTCAATCTTGAAAAACACATGAAGACCACCAAAAATTGAAAAAAAATCAACATGAAGAAGTTGGGGGAAACAATATAATAAGGAATAGAAAAAACAAGCAAACAAACCAAGAAAGACAAACACAAAACAACAAAAATTGAACTAAACTAAGAAATTGAGAAATTAATCTAATAAAATATGAAACTAAACTAATAAAACAACACAATTGGATATAAAAATATAATAAATTATATAAAATATGTACATATCATTGACCTTCTAACCTTCATTCTAAAATAGAATTTGATGGAAAAGTTCAGAAATAATTTTTTAAGAACTTTCTATTAATGGGTAATGGAAGGTCATTGCCTTGCAAATATTTCAATCTAAATTCATTCCATCCTAGTAGTTCTAAAACTTGATAAGGCCCAATCCAAAGAGGACTAAACTTAGAATGTTGACCCTTATTATCATGCATTTTGTCCCATAATAAAACCAAGTCTAAAATATGAAATTAACTGACTTATGCTCTTTTATAAAACCATCTCTTCATAACAGCCTAGGATGTACTAAAATTCTACTAGGCTTCTTCTCTTGTGTCTTCTAAGTTAATTAGGTCAAATAGTCTAAACTAAATTATCTCATTTATTTCCATATAGTCATGAATGAATTGATATGTGGATTTTATAAGTTTCATTGGATATATTGGTTTGACATCATAAACTAGTCTGAAAGGTGAACTCTCGAGACATTGATAGTGTCTTGTTTGATCAACCTATAAAGCATATTTGAGTAACAAATGATAATTATGTGGATTCTTTTCTAATAATTTCTTAATGAAATTCAACAAATTTTTATTTATAGATTCAACCAAACCATTTCCTTAGGGGTAATAGTTTGAGTATAAATTTAATCTAATTTTATTCTTATATGCCCACTCATTCAATTCATTTTATTGGAAAGTAGGCCTATTACAACACACGAGTGCCACTGGGGTGCCAAATCTAGTTATAATTTGTTCCTCAATAAATTTAATCACTTCTTAAATAGTACTATTATTTGTTGATTTTGTTTCATCCCACCTTATCCAATAGTCATTAGTTGTAAGAATGAATTTATGAAGAACTGGAGAATTGGGATTTATAACTCCAATGAAATCTAGACCTTATTAAGAAAAATGATACACCTTGATCACTAGTTAAAGAGGCATGGTAGCATGAATTTCACTTTAGAATATTTGACAAATATGATAAGACCTAACATGTGCATGAGCATATTTAAATAATTTTTTCCAATAGTAACCAGCTTTTAAGCTATTATGTGTTGTCATATTACCAAAAGGATGCCCACTACCTAGTTTGTCATGAAAATAAATCATAACATCTTGTGTTTCTTCTTACATTAAAAATATTATGAAAATGACTTCATGATTTTTACAATATAATATGCCTTTATTAAGCCTGAAATGGGAATATTTGAATCTTAATTCTCTTTTATGTGTCATATTAAGGTTAGTCAATGGAATACCATTTAACAAGTAATGAAAATTTAATCATACCATGGGTTATGCTTGGTTTTAGATTGATTTACATTTAAAAAAATGTAATTCTATGATCAAATTTATAAATCAATTATGAAAAAACTTGACCTTGAAATATCTTTACAAAATTAAATTCTATGACATATTATTTAATCTTTGAGAACCATCATCCTCTTCTTTCTCCAAGCTCAATCTTTCCTAGCATCAACTTGACAATAGGATCAGAAACCATAGTATATACCTTGTTCCATAGAATTTAATGTCAAACTTTCTTTGTTTCTTTTACTAATACATAATATTACTTTTATAACATACTTTTATAACATGAGGTACCTAATTTATCCTCTTTAAAATTGGTAATCATGAAATATATAAGGTGTTCTCTATCTTCAAACTTCTATGTCAGGATTGTTAAAATTATATGACTAGAGGCAAAAGAATATAGGTACAAGTCTTTCACATAATTTGGACTAAAAAATAATGGATTTAATTATGGCATATTTTATTTCTTGAAAGGACTTATTTAATGTATGGTTCCACTCTACAATGGCTCCCTATTTTAACATAAGATTCAAAGGTTTAACTATTTCTACAAAACCAGAATTGAACATATGACTGAAATTTATCTTACCAAAAAAATATTTTAGGTTTTTATTACTATTTAAAAGTATAATTTTTGAAATTAAATTAGTTAAATTAGGTTCAATTTAAATCCCATCCTTTATTATTACATGACCAAGAATCTTACATTTTGTTTCATATAAAATACACTTTTTTGGATTGAGCGAAATACCAACTTTAAGGTAGCATTCAAAATTCTTATGTAAGTGGTTTAGGTGGTTTGATCTACATTTATAAAACACTATTAAATCATCCATGTATAAAAAATGAACTTATCAATTAGTCCTTCAAATGAAATTTCCATAGATCTTTAGAAAGTGTTGCTATTATTGATCAAACCAAAAGGCATCTTTTTATAAGTAAATATTCCCAATTTTATGGTAAAATTGTCTTAGATATATCATTTTTATAAAATAAAATTTGATTGTAACCTAGGAATTAATTTAATAAAGACATCATCTCAGACCCACTAACTTGTTGAATGACTTCATCTACAGATGGCAAAGGATAGTTATCCTTGTTGTAAGCTTGGTTCAAATTCTTAAAATCCATAAAAAAATGAATTTATCCATTTTTATTTTTGAATTCCAATAATTCGGTCACATAATTCAAATGATGCACCAAAAAATTATGCTAGATGATAACATCTTCTAAACTTCCTTTTAGATAATTAGCTTACAAACAAGATTGACTACTCTTTGGTCTTGTTTGAATGGTATTTAATCATGATTAAAAGGAATATTATATGTCATAATGTTGAGATAAAACACATTCAAATCTCCATATGTCTAATAAATGAAATATTTTTAGTAGATCAACATTATTTTTTTTTATTCCATCTCTTCATCATTGCACTCAAGTCCTACACTAATGTTTTGGGGTTGATCAGGCATCTCCATATTAATAATTCACAATTTTTTATTAGAATGAATGGAATTTGTAGGTCTCATCACATGTCTTTATAGATCAAATAATATTTCTAATGATATCATTCCCTTTAAAATTTGATTTTTTAAGGTTTAGCATTCCATTAGAATCATAATATTCTTCATTGAGATCACTACTTTCATCCTCATCAATCGCCTGCATGTTAAAAATTTAGAATTAGAAATGAAATATAAAATATACCTATCATATTTAAATAATTAAAAAAACATACATTATCAGGTGCATATGGACATGAAACTGATTCCATAGAATTTTTTTGTAAATCAGTACTATCCAATGGAATAAGGTTAATAGTGGAAGTGGATGATTAATCTAACATGGCATTATTAGCTATAGGAATAGAAAAAAGTTGAAATCACTTAAGGACTCAATTATATCCCAATATCAATGTTTATACCTTTTAAAATAAGAGAGATTACACTAAAACTCATTTCTTACCTGAATGATGACTAATTCAGAGTCACCATAGACTTTTAATTAATGAACATCATTCCTAGTTGCAAACTATAATCCCAAAATTTAAGCTTCATATTCTACCATGTTATTTTTACATAGGAATTGAATTATATATTTACTAAATTAACCTTTATTATATGGATTAATAATTAAAATATATATTCTATATCCTTACTTATAGCATGCTCCATCAAAATATAAAGACCACATAGTTAAGTTTTGATCACATGCAAGATTTATTTTATTTTATGGTTTGGTAATAAAAGTATAGACACCTACCTATATAAAATTAAAATGAAATTATTAATTGATAACATTGTACTTGGTAATCATTTATCTAATGTGTGTCTCTCTATCAATTCTTATTTGATTTTCCACTACTCTCCATGGAAGCCACATATGAGAAAAGTTTCATTCCATATAGCCATTGAGTGATCTCAATGAATACCTACTTCATATAATATAATATTATTCTAGGATATTAACAACTTGTATGTATATGAACTACTACACTCTTGGTTTATCTTGAAACTACATATGGACATTCAATAACTCTCCTACAATCTTGATTTAGTCTTATCTAACTTAACTACCATTTTATCTGATTTTATAAGAAATAATCCTAATTTATTAAAAATACCTAAAGGAATAACATTAGTCGAGGCAATAAAATCAACAAGGTAATTATGAAAATTTTTACCAAATATTTAGACAATTAATATAAAGGGTGGAAATTCAGTCCTAGTCTTATCTATTATAATTTTGGTATTAGTAGTAGCTTTATGTTTGGGTTGGCTACACTTTTCAATAAGAGATATAAGAAGTAAATCCATTTATTTAAAGATTTATGCAAATTCATGAATGGTTATATTATATTATATTATATTTTATTCATTTCCTTCATAATGTTGTCACTTATTTTTCTAGTGGATAGTTGATTGTCACTTGATTTGGGTGGAGGTGGATCATTTCTAGATTTATGATTAGTAGGTGTAGTATCATTATCTGGTGGAGTTGAAGTAGTTAAAAGTTGATGTAGCCCTATAAGTATAATATACTTTTGATAATATAATATTGGATTTCATTAGCATTCTCTTCAGGTTCATTATCTTGTACATTAGGAAATTCTAACGTCTCTCAAACCATGGCTATATTAGGGTATTTTGATGAATTAAGATCATCAAAATGATGTTAATTATTATGGTCATTTAGGACAACCTCATACTCTTCCATTTCAGTTTTAAGCATGTCAAAATCTTGAAAAAACTCAACACAATCAAGTCCTCCATGTTGGGTTATGTTATGCATAAAAGACTAGCTAGGTAGGGTGATTTCCATGATATTGATCTTAGTAAATTTATTGGATGAAGCCTCAACTTGTTTTATATCTCTATTGAATGGTCTATAATTTCTCTGTTAAGTGAAATTTGGGGTATAATTTCCTCTAATCAAGCTAACTACTTATTTTTGCATGTTTAGGAAATCATTACTTAATCTTTAGACCATCCTTTGGATTGAATAAAAATCAATTTTAGTTGGGTCTTGATATGAGTTTTGTGTACTATTCATTGCAATAGAAATAAAGATTAGTTGTAAAACTAAAGCATAGCTTCATTACCAATCAAATTTAGAAATATTAGATTCTAATTAGGGGTAATATATTATAGAGGGATCTAATTCATAAATGGAAGAGGCTATGGTAATGGGACATTTTAACTTAGAGGTGGGATTATGTTCAATGTTAGCATATTTTGGAGAACATTGGGAAAGGGAGCCAATATTTTCCCTTATGGATTGATTTATCTATCCAATTTTATTACTTATGTATATATACGAGGAAATTAATGATAGTTAGATCTCTCCTTAATAACATGATAGTCCAAGGGTCCAAAGAATTATTGAACATTTATAACACTAGTTGGACATTTCGTCTATATAAGGATTTTACCCTACTATCCAAACTTTGAAAACATGCATTAAATTTTTGTATAGGTTCATTACGTTCCCTTATCACAAATATATATATATATATATATATATATATATATATATATATATATATATAGTTATTAGATGTTTGGATCTACTAAACCAAATTGGGATAATAACGTGTTATTCAATTGATTATAATCTATAATTTAATTCTGAGGTAGGTATAAGAACTAGTCATAAGCTTGATCAAGTAAGGTAAAAGGTAATAATTTATAGGCTACATATTTGTGCTTAATATTAAGTAATTTTAGGGATGTTTCATAATATTTAATGTGTTATTCTATATTATTTATAGTTTTTGGAGTGAAATTTTGAAGATAACAATTAGGGTTTATAGGTAAATCATGCATGTCACTAGGGACATTTATAATTGATCTATCTAGCCAAGATACAACCATTTGGACTAGTCTACTGGTGATAAATCATTGAGAAAGTGTGGTTAGGTAAACTAATCTTCTATATCTACCTCAATCGTATCTAAAACATCTATGAGCTTGAAGAGGAGAAACATTTAATATTTTATGACCAAACCTAACTCCATATCATGTGATAATTGAAGAAGACTCTATTGTGGATAAAACTAATTTATGTTGGTATGGGTTTTAAGTAAATAATAAATGAAACTTAATAAGGATGAGTTACAACACCAAAAAAATATAATAAATTATAATCCTATATTATTAGGAGGTTCAAAATTAGAGGTTTATAATCTAAAATATTGCATTCAGAATCAAAAGTTCAAGATCAAAGGTATTACATTCATGCATCCTTTTACCACCAATTTTTATTAGGCTCAATATGTGACCCACATAGAATGAAAATATTTTTTTATTTAATATAATAGGACAAAGGTATTTAACATCACATGGAGGAATTTCCCCTCATTTTTAGGATTCTATTAGGGATCTAAGGGTCGATAAATCTCTAAAATGTTTAGCTATGTGCATAGTAACTATTACCACCAAAGGTTTAACTAATATTTTTATTTGAATTAAATATTTCTAATGTTGTGGTCTTATTGAAACCGTAGATTTACTTTCTTATCTAATAAGATAATATAATTATAATCTATTAAGTAGGACACCTTATCATAAATTTAAAAAACCAAGGGAAAGAGTAAGGTAGAAAAGGGATGATTCTTTGACTAAGATTAGATAATCTAGTGCTAAGAAATAGAAAGCATGGATAGTTGTAATTAAATCATTGGGCATCAATTTTATCAATTGAAAAACTTAAATAACCTAATAAGTAAGAATTAAATGAAAATTGTGAAAATAAACTTTAGAATCTCTATCAACGAAATTAAACACAAAAACCTATAGCTATTGCACATAATGACTTAATGAAAGCTTAAAATAAACACAATAAGAATTTAGAATCAATCAAAATAGTTGTTTCACAATATGATTGTATATTCACTTACAAAATTAACATTTAAATAACTTATTGGGATGTATTACTTCTCTCAAATCAATATCCTCTAGTATAAAATCATGATAAAATAAAGGAAAATGCCAGGTGTAATCTTGGCATAATTCTAATAGAGTTTTAGTGCAAAAATAGTTGACCCTTTACAACGGAAAACATTTTTGTTTATATAGGCAACACAATCATATCTATTGCATTGATGTCTACTTAATTTTAATGGCCTAATACCCAAAATTAAATGTGGTAACTGATTATTCATTAGTTTTTTAGATAAAGCATCAAGACAAGAAATGATAATGATTCAGTCATGGAACAATCCCTAGATTATAACCAATTTTAGGATGAAATGCATGTAATCTCTAATGAATTTAAAGATCCAATGATCTAGTATTTATGAATTTTTAATTATCTTCAAAAGTGAATCAACGGCCCAGACAAAAAAAGCCACATCTTGGTAAAATGGATCTAAATGATGGATTAGCTAGTTCATATTCAAATTTTTCCATTCCCAATTCCACATGCTTATTTTTGTGATAGTAAAGCTTCTATTAAATATATCCTTTCTTTATCAAATTTTAATAACCAAGCATATGAAAATTTGAATAATGGGTTATCAAAATCTATAAATATATGCATTTCCTCTTTTTGATGAAGTCACCAATGTCTCTAAATATTAAAGTAATTATGTGTTGTACACTTTACTTTATCTCATTTATCCTCCATCTAATTTTTTTTATTGTTCTAGATGTTAATACCTTCATGCTATTTATCCTTCATCATATTAGCTCATGATGTCCACCCTATTTTATTTCAACCCCTTTTATAAGTTTTTGATTTGATTGTGACTATATAGTTATTTTTGTTCTTTGAATGTGGAACTTCACTCTAAAATACTTCTCAATTTTGACATTTTGTTTTTTACTGAGATTTACCCTTTGTGCTTCATCTTTGATATTTCAATACAAGACCTTGATAGGTTATACTCTGATCATTTCCCAAGTCTATATCTTTATTTGATTTTGTGTTTTGATTGATCCCTGAGAATTTTAGGGTTCATAGGCTATGTTGGTTAACATTAATTAACTTATCTACTTATTTCTTACTATTTGTAGTTGTAAACATAATTAAACTATCATTTACCTATCATTTAGGTCAAGACCTTGCCATCAAATTTTACATGTAGTTTATGGTTGTGTTTATTTGAGATTAAAACACTTGTTTTTATCTCTCTTTTTGGGAGCTTAGGATTGGTAACGTTGATTTTTAATATTCTATGGACTATGAGTCCTCAATATTATGCCACTTAGCATGATCTCAATACTATGAGGAGTATTTAACTATTGACTATATACTATACTCTTTTGGGAGTTGATCACCAAAAAACATACCACATAGATGGGTCAAAAAACTCGATAGTATTTTGTGGTCTTCCTTTGGATAATGTTAGTCATTTTAGTCTTGGGATCTCAAGATGTAAGCACATGGCTTCATCTTGAGCCTTCAAGCTTTGGTAACTTTGTGTTAAATTATTGCCATCCTTTAAGATATAAGCTCCATAGATATGACTAGGGATCATGATATAAGGAATTTTAGAGACTAAAACTCAAGTTTCCTATACTCACCCTTCTGAAATCTAACTCTAAGATGTGAACATGTGTTGTAATCATAGAACTTTAGAGTTTAAAAAAATTAAACTTTGTATTTCCTTCTTTGATATCTAAATCCATGAGATAAAACCACATGGAATGATATCAGGACTTAAAAGTCTTCAACACTTATCCATTTTTAAAAGAATTTATATGATATTTTTGAATTATATCATGCTACATGGCATAATATTAGGGTTCCTCTACCTTAAAAACTTAATTAATTTTATCTTTATACCTATTTACATGTTGAGTTGAGCTCCAAACTATTGATATTTCTATATGGCATCTCTACATTGAATATTCCATCAGAGGCCTACACTAAATGACCACACCCACCATGTCCTTAGATATCTATGATAATGCCATGTGGTGTCATCATGGGCCTTTAGGCCTCAGATCTTCTACAGACTATCTTTAACCTTCTGATCCCTAATCTATGTGATCATGCCATATGGAATGATCTTAGGCATTTGAGCCTTAGGATGAATATAAACTTTGGCTTTGCTCATATTTCCAAATCTATCTACAAGTGGATAGGTCATCTAAGTTTGGGAGATTAGGATATTTAATTGTTGAATACCTCACTCTAAGCTCTAGGTTCCTAAGATGCAACCACATGTCACAATCTTAGAACTTTTGGACTTCAAATACTTCTATGGACTACTCACTACCTCCAAAATTTTACAAATGGCCTAAACTTATGGATTTATGACATGAATTAACTATATTATAGATTAGGCCATGGGATAGACTTTAGCCATTTTTGAATGCCCCCATAGATTTCAAATGCCTAAGATTTTGATGGCTTGTAAGGATTGATGCATAAGAATCTTTAGAGGATCTCTATGAATAAATACAAAACAAAAAGTGACTTGAGAAAACCATTAGTGATTTCATTGATAAAACATTATGAATAAGTCCTAAAAACATGGAAATATCTATAATTAGAGGCCTACAAAAACATAAATAAATCCCAAAAAATGAAAGGTTGATTGAATAAGTACTAATTTTAGTGGAATAAATTGATTTCAAAATCTAAATGAATACTTCAACCTAATAATATTACCATTTATATTGTAATATGAACTATTTATGAATGAATAAAGGTCATAATTCAATATTGAAGTCTAACATCCAATGAAATGAAACTATTAAAATTTCCCCCTTTCAATTTAATCCTTAGAATAGGTTATTCTTTTAAGACCTAAGGCACAAATGTTTCAATATAATACCTTCAAGTGGATAATGAGAAAAATAGATCAATACTTTGAGATTAAATCTATAAGTCTTTACTGAAGAAAATAATAATAAAATAAACACATGAAGCACCACTTTAAATAGGATTATCAAGATGATATAAATTATATAACCCAAATCCATCTAAAATTTATAATCACACAAGAAAACTTCAAAATTTCAATCTTCTATTTTTTAAACTCTAAACAATGATTTTATAGCCATTGTGAATAAATGTTTAACTAAAGGTTGTTCAATATCACCAAACATATCCATAAGTTTGGAACCCTAAGCAGGGAACCTATATCAATAAATTTATGTAGTATTCATAAATGTGACTGTGTAAGCAAATAAGAATAGAAGAAATAAACAAGTGTGTTAAATCAAGAGGGTCCCCATATGAAAATATTGAGTATGGGGATTTTTGGACCTAACAGGTATTTTTTTTAAAAGGATATAAAAATACATATCCTACCCCAAATATTTTTATGAATTCAACCACATCAAATTCTAAATTCCAAGTGTATTCATATAACTCTATAGTGATTTATTTCTTCTCTTATTTGTTAGTTTATTTCACTTATTTTTGTTGGATAAGTTATATTTTGTCACTTGTGATTCATTATTATCCATGAAGTTTTGGAAGTAATTTTTAAGTGATATTAATTGGCTTGAATCCTCAATGTAGAGTACATCTTCACTAGGTATGGGTTCTCATTTTTTTTTATGATGATATGAGGAGTTTTTATTTGGGTGAAAATAATTTTTCCTTTGACTATGTTTTATGTCATTAGTTTGACATCAGATTTAATGAGGATTCCCATCTATCTCCCAATTTTGTTACAATATAATAATTCCATAGAGAATAAATGGTGTAAAGGGTATGTACGGATGATGATATAGGTAGTTAGGTATAACATGTAACTCCAAAGTTTATTGGATGAAAACCATATGAAAATATAATCATGTTTGAATTTGGTGTGTTAAATTTCATAATCAATTAAAGCATGAATTATGTACTTTATGTCATACTCTATCAACTTCATGTTTTTCAAAAACATTACCCCAATGGATATATGAGTAAATGATGTATGTAGGATCATTGGTATTACAAAATATTGTGGTCACAATGTTGAAAATTTTATCAAAGACATTTTCATGGACTCAAAGGAATGTTGACATGCATATTTCCATTTTATCTTAGATCCTTTATTTAGGGGAAATTGATTGCATGATTGTGTTAGTAAACCTATAGGACATACCTTTAGATTCCCCTAGTTTTTCATGAAAGGTGCACATTTGGGCAATTTCCATTATATTTTAATGTCAATGATAGATTTTATTTTATAATGATCAATTTCCATCCATTTTATAGAAACCATGAATATAAAAATATTTTTTCATGTTACTTTAAAAACACATTTATTAGGATTAAGTAGAAATTTGTTTTTGTGTAAGCATTCAAATATGATACTTAGGTCATGAGGGTTGTAATTTTAGATTTTTTATTTTCAAGAAGATAATTATTGTAAGACTCAAAAAAATTATGTATAATAATGTGGAGTATATTTATCATGTAATTTTGTTAATTTGTTGTATTTTTTGAATTTCAGAGTGCATTTTGATGTATAAATAAGTCCCCCATTTGGTGATAAATTTTATTTTATGTTGGTCTTCAAAAGTTATTTTTATTTTTTATTATATCCATAAATTAAATTCATGAGGTGAAAATTCACATATTTAGTGATAGACACAATAGGAGGTAGTCAAAAATTTACTTTAATACATGCCAAGTTAATGTTTATAATTTAATTGCATATTATAATAGACATGGTAACTTTATTATAGGTAGGGACTATGTTAGATATGAAATAAAATTAATTTAAGGGTTTATTAATTTTTTTTCTAATATTTCCATATTTTATTTATGACAAATTTTGGAAAAAAATTTAGAAAAATTTTACATTTTGTACATAGAGAGGCCACACCAATGTACTTGACAATGTTTTGTATTGTGGTTTTAGGGTCAATGTTATACATGTCAGACTATATTCAGATAGCATTTCTTTAAAGTTTATGATAAATATGTGATATTTTTATTTTTATTCATGATTGAGGAATGAATCATTTTTGCAATTTTAGGCTCTTATTTTTTCCATAAGATAGTTTAGAATGTATATTTTTCTAGCATATAATTTCCATCGTCAAATTAGTAAGGTATATGTGGCTATTTGGAAATTTCATATATTTTTGTTTTAACACTATCAATGAAGTTATAAAAATATGGGTTTATTATTTTTAAATTCCTTATGTTAAAGTGGTCGAAATGGATTCAGTCCTCCCTTTCATGGAGAAGTTCTAATATTACTTCGTCACTTGGTAGTTTAGGTAACACACTATGTATTTTTATTTCAATTTATAAGTTTATGTAATTGTTTCCATTGTTGTCATTTTCTTCACTAATTTTTCTAATATCTATGTAAACATTAAAATATAGTATTAAACACTTATAAATGTCAATCTTTGCCTACCTTAACCTTACATGTCATGTGAATACATATACATACATACATACATACATACATATTACCTGCCCTTCTCTCAAATCCACATTATTTCCATGGGTTTGACCTTCTTGATTTTTTATGAATCACATACAAAAATTATGTAAGTTTATGCCTAAATTTTTAATTATCACACTCAAACTATATATATATATATATATATAGTTTGAGTGTATCATCATATCAATATTCATGTATTTCAAAGAAGCTTAACAAAATTAAACACTTGTGTAATTACATAAGCATTCAATTTGATAGACTCATCCCCACACTAAAAAACTATCATTTTTCAAATCCAAAACATCTTTAGGGGTTGACCCATACATTTTGTTTCATATTGGTGGCATGAAAATTTACCCAAAGAGTCCCATATAAACTCATAGTAGCTCTAATATTACTATATCATCTATAATTCCTCAAAGATACATTTATATACTTATTATTTAAGTCACTAGTGGTATGGAGTAGGACCAATCCTATGTCTATTTTTTAAGTGTTAAAAGCTAGATTACATGTTACAATATTTAAAGGATCACCATTTAACACATACACCTAATAGGTATAATCTCATTTTATTTTAGTTCCCTCTTCATAGTATTGGATATGTAGGAATCACTAAACCTTTCATTAGGGAGTAGTTGAGGTAATATTAACCCACCATTCTTCCCATTTTTTGGGCCTAAACTAAGTTTACAAAGTGGATCTATATTTTCAAAGATAAATAAATAAATTTTATGGATACCATGCACACCTTGATCCTTGATATCACACATAGATATGGGTTACAAATAGACACAGCCACATATACAGAAACCAAGAATAATTTTATATATAGATAAATATATTAGAAGATAAATGTTATGATTTGATATAGGTGTCCATTTACTGGTAGATTTGTTCTAGCAGTTTAAGACACATGGTTCATTATAAAAGTGACACTTATTTTAATTTTAATTCATTTCTACCACTTTAATTCAATCTCAGACCTACACATATTATATAGCCACTAATTATCTTATTTCCTTATGCCATTTCTATTTATAACAAGTGAAATTATGTAATCAAATTATACCTTTAACATTTATATGTTGGTTTTATTTATATACATTATAATATTTGATCAATCCTTAGTTTTATCATTGTTTGGATTCACTTAATTAAAACAAGTTATAACGTATTGGTAAACTTGCATTTTATCTAGAACATAACCAAACCCTAAGTTTAACTTAAAATCTCATCCTTACTTCTAGGGTTTTATAATTCTAGAATTAAATTTGATTTGTAAAACTGATTTAATAAGTAATCATCACTATAATCAGTGAACATAGTCAATATTTTTAACTCACTTTATGATTATAATAATTACACTTTGTTTACAAAAAATATCCATTAAAGTACTATGTAATAAAAAGGATTAAATCTATGTGCAAGAATAAGGCTTAAATAAATTGTACAAAATCTATAGCCTTCATTTATAAATCAAAAATTTTAAATATATAATTTGATTTTATTCTAATTACTACAAGACACCAAATATCATGTATGACTCATTTTAATCCTCCCCCTATATTTTTTCACAATACTAGTTAAAATTTTGATCCCATCATTTGCCCTAGGATTATATTAGATTTTACGGTGCATTTTATTATAATGGTGATTCATTGCCTAGTCCAATGTATATGTTATTAGAATTTTTCTCCTCACCCTTCTCCACTTCCCATGAGGCCAACTAGTCAAACAATAAGGTATGATATCATTGAGAAACTTAATAATACACCTCCTAAAAAATTCATGTTGAATTTGCTCCATAAGACAAATGTTTATAATGATATTATTTATGTGGCATTGTATGATAGAACTATCCTAAGTTTTTTATAAAAAAACTTATGTTACATATATAATTAACCTATTATGATGGATGGAGTAAAGTACCTCTTTTTATAAAAGTACCTACCTCTTAAACATAGTATTGTTCAACATCTCTCATTATACATTCAATTTATGTTTTAAATAAGGTATTTAAATAAGTCTTGGTGGATAATAGATCAAGACTAAATATTTATAATATTTATTTTCTTAATTTAATTTACATAGATTCAAAACATCACACTTATTTAGATATGAATATTTGTGGACTTTAAAATAACCCATATAAAGTATTAAGATAAAGTATATTTAATATAATTTTGGGTCCTATAAAAATAACTATATTATAGGTTATTCCCAATCACATTTAATATAGTATACATAATTGGGAAGACCATGGATTCATTAGATGAATGCAATACTTATATTTTACATTGATGATTGAAATTTGGCATCAACGATACACACACGCACGCACGTGTGCGCACGCGCACGCACACACACACACACACACACACACACACACACACACACACACACACACACACACACACACACACACACACACACACACACACACACACACACACACACACACACACACACACACACACACACACACACACACACACACACACACACACACACACACACACACACACACACACACACACACACACACACACACACACACACACACACACACACACACACACACACACAAATGTTCTTTCAATTAGTGACATTTTGATTATTGTGTAATGAGTCAACCTATGTATAATTACATTCTTCATATGCAACCTCTCTCTCATGAATATGGGAGTTCTAATTATAAAAATGATATACCAACACAAGTATTTATTTCACCTTCTCCTCCATCACCACCAACATATTTAAAATAATATAATTTTGGTCTAAAATATTTATAAAATATGGTATATATAATATAGGAATTGCTAAAAAAATGCATAAGGCATCATTGAGCCCTTTACTATATCTATCAAAAAATTATACCAAGGCCTTGGATACAAAAATGATTCAATAACTAATAAATAAATTAAAACTAAGAAATATTATATTCATTTATTTAAATTGAGGCCTAAACACACACAAATTATTACATATATCTTCATTATATTTAGTATATCATGCACTCATTGAGATAATCTTTCTCAAAAAAATTGGGCATTAGATGAGTTATCTAAAGATGAGTCTCTCTTGGATTAATTTGGGGCATATGAGGATCTCATCCCCATTTATTATAAGGATACGTTTATTTGTATAAAATTTCCCATGTATATTCTAGAGAGAGTGAAGCTTTGAATATTGATAACCAACTATATATTATAAATACAATTCTTGCTACACAATATGTGGAAGATGGATCAGCTTTGATAAATGAATAAACATTTAAATTTAATTATGGAATAGATAGAGATATGATATTTGTAATTATATAATCCATTTTAAATTAAAAATAGGGCAAATATTTTCAACAGGTTTTATATCACTACCTAGAGTTATTTGCATATTATATGAATTGACCCTATAATTGCATTGCATAATATTTCACTTTACCTAGATACATATCCAATTACACAAAAAAAAATGCATTTAAAAGTAGCTTTGTTGGTTAAATATTTTATTGGCTATTGTATTTAGGTTTTATTTGACCTATTTCCTATCCCAAGTGTGATTTTAATATAATGATAATTTTCAATACTAATGGATATATTTGATTTTGTATAAACTATTATGATTTAAATAAGGTTTTCCCCAAAGATGACTTCCCACTACCAATTATTGAAATTATTTTAGAACATATAGATAGTTATGATATGTTATCCTTTATGGATGGTTTTTATGGATATGATCAAATATATATTAATCTTGAAGATCAATAAAAGAACATCGTTTACCACACCATGTTTGGAATTTAGTTATGTGTTCATGTCATTCATATTTAAATATGTAGGGGCCACTTATCAAACATATATGACACATATATTGCATGGTTATTTACAATAAATTATGGAATAATATGTTAATGACTTACAAAATCTAGACATCAATGAAGTCACACTACATACTTATATAAAATATTCAAACATTTACAAAAATACAATGTTATTTTAAACCCAAATAAATGTGTATTCAGAGTATCTTTAGGAAAATTATTGTATTATAGCATATCTCATAGAGGCATCAAAGTAAACCCAATGAAGCTCAAAGATATTATATATATGCCATAAGTAAAAGGATTGAAATAATTATGATGCATATATGGAAATATTCAGGTAATAATACATTTTTTCACTTAGTTAGATGCTAAGATGTAACATTTCACACACATAATAGAGAAAGATACAAAGTTTTAATGTGACAAAAATTGTTAAAACAATTGATGAAACAAAATAAAATCTACTTAATCCATCTATTGTCATGCCTCCAACATGTACTATGGATTTTGTATTATAAATTTATGATACAAATCATATTTATGGATTTTATTGGTACAATATGATGATGATAAAAATGAACACAAAATTTATTAAATAATTTTTATACTAGTTAACTATGTAATAAATGATAATATTATGAAATAAATATGCAAATATCATGTTTTTATAGCATAAAAACTTTAACACAATATGCATAATAATGAGACATGTCATAAAAAAGGTGTATCCACTAAAATTTCTCATGAAAAATCCACATATTTTTAGGATTTATAGTTAAATGTATAATGAAACTCATCTATTTCAATGTATACTTCATATGTTACAAATCCTTAAAGGGACAAGTAGTGATTAATCATCTAGGTACAACACCATTAGTTGCCACATTACTAATCATTGATGTTTTTCATGATGATATTATAAATATTCCAATGATTATGATACTTGGACCATTTACTTTTAAATATCTAAGTACACCACATGCAATATAGTTCATATATTTCTATTACTCTTTAGGTCCAACTTATGCCATTTGCATATCATATACGGTTTTCATGTACAAATAATATTTCAAACTATGAAGAATTTATAATTGTATCATGTACCAAATTCACATTAAAAATAAAATATATTTTATCATATAGGGATTCTCATCTTGTCATCAATCAAGTTTTAAATATTTATCAAATGAATGAACAAAATTTGATCCCAATAAGGAAATTATACAATGTTTAAATACATACTTTAATACTTTCCCAATTGAAATCAAACTTTTTAAGTACAATCTACATGTCAATGGAATGGATAGTTAACCTTATATGATTCCTATTGAAATCAATGACAATCATAATTTTTTATTGTATGATAGTTAAAAAACTCACCAGTCACTACAATAAATGCAAATGATTTATTAGTTCTTGCAATTACTTATTATGTAGTTAATTTATAATAGTAGTATGACGTTTATAATTTATTATATATGGTTTATATTAAATAAATATACATATAATAATTTAAAAATTACAACATGAAGTGACGTGTTGTGTAATAATTTGATGGGTCTTGTTCAAACAATCATTTAATGGACAATTACTTTTATTCCTTAGTTACAAGGATGCTTAACTAGAGTTATTTGAGGTACATGACAACAAATGTGGGGAAATTTTTAGTGAGAAATCAATGTCTTAAAATATTTTGAGACAAGGTCACTATTGTATTATGATGAAATATAAATGTCAAAAACATGTAAAATTATGTCCTTAATGTCATAAACATAGTAGTTTAAATCATGCACTATGAGAAGAATTACAACATATTGTTTCACCATGGCCATTTTTTCATTTGTGGATTTGAATTGAGTTCAAAGATAAATATAAAATCATCATAGGGTCACAAGTTCATTATTACAAATATAAATATTTTATAAAATAGGTGGATGTCATACCAGTAAAAATGACTAAAAGAGAGGACATATGTAAGATATTAATGACAAACATCATTTTGTGGTTTGTCCTCCCATCAACTATTATGATAGATAACATGTCATCTTTAAAAAATAATATAGTCAATAAATTTTTTGATAAAAAAAATATTACTCATACCTTATCCACAAGGAAGCAGAAAAGCATAAGAAATAGATAAAATAATTGGTAAAATATTAATTAAAATAATTTCCAACTATGGTGAGGATTGACATTATCATATTATATATACTTTATGGGTGTATTGCACAAGTTTTCACACACATAAAATTGTTACAAATTATTATATTTTTTATGGATGAAAAATATATTACCATTATAATTATAGATTCCATCTTTACATATCTCTTTTAAAGACATTATCAAGGATAATGAATATCTAGAAAATTGGTTGCATGAATTTGAAATTATGGATGACAAACACCTTGGAACTATTCAATATTTTAGAAAATATAAGGATAAAATTAAGAGAGGATATGGTAATAAGGTTATAAATTTGAATTTAGTGACTTGGTACTAAAATAAAATCAAAATAATGTTAATGCAGATAAGGAGAGCAAAGGCAAGTTTAAAACCAACTGATTTGGCCCATTTATGGTTACATAAAATTTGTGTGGAGTTTATAGTTTGGCTATAATTGAGGTAAAAAGTGAATAAATATACAAAAATCATGAACTTTAATCAATATTATACAATGAATGAATCATTTTAAGCTTTTTTTTCAAAAAAAAAATCAAAAAAATTCAAAAAATCAAATTATTCCAAAAAAAATCAATATCGAGACCAAAGCATGATATGTTTACTAATTATACATTACTTCATTTATTCTATTTATCACATGT
>JARHVA010001696.1:2622500-2632500 GCA_037957365.1 Torreya grandis
AAATAATATAATCAAGGCCCAAATGCATAATCACATAATAAAAAATATTCTTCTTCATCTAATGCTTCTATGCAAAATAATGCTCATGTGATAAAATGTAGCTTCTAAAGATTAAATGGAAATCCTTATTCTAGAAGTTTTAAGAAACTTTTTATTAATATAAATTTTGCATCTACTTCTTCCTCTTTTATAAAGTTCAAGTAAAAATCCCTTTCTACCATTATTTTTTTTTGCATCATCCAATCCTGAATGGATACTTGACTTTGGATTCACACACCACATGGGTTGATCTATAGAGTTTTTACCTTGTCTTGATACTTGTTCTCAAAAGCATATATTTATGGGTGACTCTTTAATTTTTGGTTATTTAAGGAAAATAGAATATTGAGATGAATTGAAATTTTTCCAAATGTATTTTGTGTTACTTCTCTCTCAAAAAAATTATTTCTATTTATTAGATCACTCAGGCAAGTAAGATAATTGAGTTCAGACCTAATTTAACCATCATTCAAGATAGCCATGGCCCTTCTTAGGTCATTTCAATGAGAACGATAGATAATCATGTAATATTATATTTATTTTCTCAGTTTATACATGATTATCCTTATCATGTATTACTTACTCACACAAATAAATTAAGTTATGTCATGAGTGATTTAGCCATTTGAATTACAACTATCTTCAACAACTTCATCAACATAACATGGTCACTATTCTTCTTTCCATTAAATTTTATGATGGTTTATTTCTATGATGTGTCATTGGTAAACATCTAGATGGTAGTTATGTGAAATGGTAAGCATGGAGAGCATATGAGATTCTTTAATTTTCTCACATTGATATATTAATCTGGCCCATTATGTGTTTAATTTTATTCACGACTTTTTGAGGAAAACATAGGTTTATTTTTTTAATAAAAAAATCATTTCTTTTTAAATTTGTTTTATATCAATACCTTTGTTTAAAAATAATTTATAAAGTTTATCAAGATTTTGCAAATGGAAAATGGTGGAGAATATGTGAATTTTAATTTTATTGACGTTTGTGCCACCCATGACATCTAATTATGACATATAATTCCATATAGTATATAATTTAATGGACTTAATGAAATAAATAATCACATAATCAAATAAATGGAGACTTTCATGTTTCAATTGCAGGGTATCTTTCCTTCATGTTGGGTTGATTCTATGAGTTGTGTTAATTATCATTAGAACCTTACTCCACATGAAGAAACCAAAAGTATGAGACATAAATAAGCTTGGAGTAACCTTATATTGATAATTTTAGAGTCTTTGAATTCATTGCATGGGATCACATTATTAAATCCAAATTTAAAGCTTTACAACCCTAAATCAAGCCTTACGTATTTGTGGGATATCCTGATGATGTAAAAAAATATCAACTATTGAATCAAAATATATCATGTTGATATTTTTTCATAGTTTTCACTTTGATCAACATTATTCATGTGCCACACCATCTAGTCCAACTTATACTTCCATTTTTAATATGGCTTCTACTTATAGTATTAATAATGAGGATGACATTAATCATGATAATGAGGCTCCTCCTCCACCAATTTGACCTATTATTACTCCTTATTCTCTTCCTTGAAAGGCTTAAAATAAAAAAGAACCATATATTTATCTTTGTGGTGATCTTATTAATACTCGATGTACCTAAGGAGAATACATTAAAATCATTCATGCTTACATTATCACAATGTCATATCCTCACTCCTTCATTATGGTCAATTTTTATTGAGAATGGGGAATATCAATGGAATAATAGTATGGTTCTCTTATGAATAATGACACTTAGGTATAGTGTCTCTTCCATAAAGAATAAATATGGTTAATTATAGATCAATTTATAAAGCCAAATATGAAACAAACTATAGTATTAATAAATATAAAAAGCATAAAATTTTGAAGAAGGATTTGGCCAAGTAGGATAAATTAAATATTATCATACCTTAACTCCAGTTACTTAATTAAACTCCACTACCCTTGTTTTTATGATTTACTCTTCTTAAAGATATATAGTATAAAATATGGATGAGAACTTTTTTTTCTTCACAGTAGCCTTCATTAGGAGATCTGCATGGAAAAACCTCTTAGTTTTATCCAAGACTCCTCCCTTTTATGTCATTTAAAGATATATCTTTATGTCCTTAATCAATCTTCATGAGTGTGGTATGATAATATGGACTCCTTTTTATAGATAGGTTTCAATCATTTCCATTCCAAGCCCATTGTCTACATTCAGTAGTATCACGGTGATATTTTATCGATTATTATTTATGTGGGTTATCTTATTTTGATAGGAATATTATATTCTCTTCTTTGAGATATGAATTATTCCCTCCATCAGTATTTTTATATGTAGGACTTGAGAATTCTACACTAGTTCTTTGGTTTAGATATCACTCACTCTAACTTTGGGATCTTTTTTCATAACCCAAGAATGTCTTAGATATTTTGGAAATATTTCACATATATAATTGTAAACTTGCATCCATGTATTTTTATCTAGAGTCAAGCTTTCAACCAAGTGTTATACGTCCTTGGTTGATGCTACCATGTATAGGTAGTTAGCTGGTATCCTTATTTACTTGACTCATAATTGTCATGTTATCTCTTTTTTCATTAGCTTAGTTTATCTCTTCATGAAATAAAATCATGATATTAATTATAAATATGCTAAGGGGATTCACATCTATATCAAAGACATTCATACACATAGATTTCACTATTTAGTAGGTTCTTCTAAATATTTTGTAGGCTACACTGAGTCCAATTTTTTTTTATTATTATTGGTAAAATGTGGGTTTTTATAAACTAGGGACCTAGACCATAAAAAATTAACAAGTATACATGTCATGATAAGCAAAGATTTATAATAAGATATGTTACACTAATTCTAATTTGTTAGTAAATCTTGAAGAGGGAAAATATACTCCATTATATGTATTTCATCTTGGCTTAGGCCTTATTCTTTATTTGATAAATAATTAGCATGACATATCACTTTATTCCATAGAGTTAAAGTATCAATGAGATTCTAATTCTTCGATAGAGACTATTTGGATCCATCAAATCTTGTCAAAATTTAGCATAGAATAAAATTAGTCTATTAGAATATATTGTGACAAACAAATGGATATTCACATATATATGAATCCTATGAAGCATTATTGCACCAAAAACATCAAGTTAAACATGAACTATATTCAATAATTGATTCAAAGGAACATCATCGACAATTACTTCTATCCAAATGAGTTGTAGGTGGAAGAAATATTCACTAGACATTTCACTAAGTCCAACTATGTTCATCTTAAAATAATTATAGGTATTAAATAAATCATCTTATAGGGGTATTATGAGTCCTCCATCCTTATTTAGCATATTATACATGGCTACCTCATCAATCCTTATTTATAGAACCAAAATCATAAGGGAAATTATCTCGAGGGGGGGAGAGGAGGAGGATCTATTATATTTCATATATGGTGATAGCTCCTTGAGTCTCAATTTTTTAAGCCTTCCTAAGTTACATTTAAATATGGTGTTGATGTAAATTACTAATTACACCATTAATAATTAATTTTAATTAATTAGTCAAAAATGTTCCTAGGATTTTCTAGTTTTCTATTTATTAAATCATTTATTTGGAAATGTAACTTAGTTAAATTTTCAAAAACCCATGTGTATATATACACTAAATTCCAATTGGTGCACCAAATTGGACTTTAGGCAATCACACAAAACTATAATTTAGGTCACCTCTTATAATCACTTGACTTTAGGCAAAAACATGCATAATTATATTTATGAGGCTCTTCAAGCTCTATATAAGAAAGCCACTCCACACCCATAATAATAATGATAAATGTGAATTATTTTATAAATAGTTTTAAATATTTAATTTAAAATAGAACTCCATTAATCTGAAAAATTATCTTGGTAGAATATTATATGTTTGACTCATTACAAGAGTGTCATCCTAGAGTGTAGTAGTGTTCATACAACTTGTTTATCTTTAGTATCTCTTATTCTCAAATAGATATAACATCACATTGTGTTCCCAATATTTAAATCAACATTAATAATTATCCACTTCCTCTAATAATGAGGGGAAAAAACATTACCTCGACTAACACAATGTGATGCGACATGGTCTTAATTTCATCTCTTCTTAATAACCCTAGTAATCCTCCTCTTATCAACTCTAATCAAAATATTCATTCATATAATATCTAGGTTATTGCAAATTTACTAGATTATATATCCATTATGAAAATTAATGACAATAATAAAATTATCCAAATGTAAAATGATATTTTTCAAATAGATAATCAACCTCATCAAGTTATTTGTAATCAACCCAATAAACATTATATACCTCTTCCTTGAAAGGATGTTAATGGGAATCCTATTCCCCAACCTCCCACTAATAACAACATGTTTCAACTAATAAAACATAAAATATTAAATCCATAAAATATTTTATATAGACATTATAGGTGATTCTCCAATCATAACATATTATGGCACTATAAACTCTATGTTAAATCTTAGATCATTTAGAAACCTCTACAAATAGTGGATTAAAACCAACACTTTTGATAACACCAAAATTATATTCAAGACTCTAGTTGGATATGTATTATAATGGTAAAATAAACTTCCAACCCATTTAATTAGAAAAAAATTGAGTAAATTCTCTAGTCAAATAATTTCAATATCATGATCTTCCCAAAAATAGTCCTAGTAAAATTTTCAATACCAAGTAATCACCTAAATAATTCTTACATGATTTAATCAAATTATGGAGATATTTGGTGCATTAATTATATCATGACATGATGGAAGAAAATATCTTAATTACTAATTTAAATCCTCAACTTCAATATAAGTTAATTTCCTTCTCTCCTAATACTTTGGAAGAAGCTTGTTATCAAGCTATAAGACAAGATTACCGTATGACCCAATTTGAAGGTTTTAAAAATTCTAGTAGGGAATCTTTCCAAACATTAATTAATGAAATAAATATCAATATGTCTCAATGAAACCTCCCCAAAATAAATTTAGATTATAGTTTTCTAATTATATAAATAATCAACACTCTAGCCACTCTTACTTGAGTCTCTAAGCATTCAAGCAAATGATGCCACCTTCTAGGTCATTGGGTTTTAACCCATCCAATCCTTTCCCACAGTGGCAATATTATGATAATTTTTTTTATTGGAATGCTAACATTGGTCATTATCATGAAAACTATCATGACATTCAAAAAAATATTCTCACTTCATGTTAGGTGAAAACTTCAACCATGAAGCCATCACTCAATAATGATATTAAGAATATCTTAGAGCTTCCAAATTTTAATCAAACCAATAAAATTAGGATCCATGCCAATAATAAAAATAAAAATTTTCAACCCCCCCCCGACAGACATATAATTCTAATACCACACATAGTAACTTTATAGGTGTCACTGATGGAAAGTATGACCATTAATACATAAATTAATATTATGTTATTGTATTAAATGTTAACTATTAGCATAAGACTACTCATAAAGATCATATTAAAAAGCCTAATAAACCCTATAAAAAAGTCATGATTCTAAAATATATAACTTATACATTAAAAAAATGACATTCCATTTAATGATTCATCAACTCAACTAATGGGTTCTTAACCTAAATATCAATCTCCTATTATCACAGCTTCCAAATACAATTATTGTTCCTAAGTAAAATATCATTGTTATTTTTACCAAAAACCTAGTCAATGGAACTTCCTATAAGAGATCATCACTATTCTTTAAAAAATTACTCTAATGGAACACATAAAAACATCACCCTTTAATAAGAAAATTCTCATGAAAAAATTTAATATATAGAAGAATCATCTTCATCGAGTAAACAAAAAAATATAGTTAGCCTCTATAATTTCTAAAACCTATGAATGTTATTACAATTTAAACTCTTCCTCATCCTATATTTTAACCTAATTTTGTTGAATCATGATCAATTGTTCAACTATATTAGTTTTGAAAAAAAATGCTAAATATAGAAATTATTATTTTTGGAAGGTAATAAGAAGATATATACTTAGCTTGCATACATATTTATGTTGATTTTTATGACTATTTAATAGTGAAACTAAGTGTAAGATATGATTTTACATGTTAAAAACTAGGAAAATTATTAGAAAGAGATTTTGGACAAGTCTATTAGAAGTGGATTTTAGTGTAGTGTGTTAAAGTTTGTTGACTACAGACTTGTCCTAGTTGACTTTAATTAATGACTAAAAGTGAAAGATAGAGAAAATATAATTATTAATATGACATATTAGATGTAGAATCATAAAATATTCATAGACATTACTACTATAATTGAATGAAAATGTAGTGTGCTTGAGTCAGTTAACTACAGACTTATCCTTGTTGATTGTGATATTGAACTTATTATTTTACCAACTTCATATGCATTAATTAGGGTCATGGACACATTTTCAGACCTGTAATATAGTGTGAAGTACCTTCAATGATAAAACCTTAGTTTAATTTACACAAACAAATTTAAATCAAATAGGGTATGGGGGGATATGTCACATGAAATGGATTAAGTTGGACTAAACTTGGTCAATCCCCATTGTATAACCAACCACTATGCTACATTTCAAAAAATCCAAAAAGGTTTGAAAATTGAATGTAGTTATCTCACTTGCATGTGCAATAGTGAATACAATTATATATTCTCTTTCTCTTATTTTACCCATGGCACAACTATGTAGATGAGACTTCAGACTTGAATATAGCTTTAACAGACCTATATATAGAACACAAAAATCATTGTATAGATTTTTAGTGTTTGGATAATTGTCCTTTATGCCTTAGAGGAGCCTTATATTTATAAATGTTATGATTTTTAATTTTAGACATATTATTTTAAAAATTCCAAATCAATATATGACCCATTGGATAAAAATAAGAATAAAATGAAACATGATCAAAAAGAAGTTTTGAAAAATACACCTAGACAAGTTCATGCTAAACAAATAGGGTTTTATGCCAATCCCATCTAGATAAAATAAACTTTTCCAAAAGGAAAAATGACCAAAATATGGGATCCCCATGAAAAAAGGTGAGATGAATAACTAATAGACAAAATCACATATTAGTATAGATTAAAAAAAACCCAAGTATAATGAACCAATGTCTACATTATTCAATATCAATATTCTATGCATAGAAGTTGTAATAAACAAAATAAAGTTTGGCTTGTACTAAATTTATGTGTTGAAATATTATTCCCATTTATTCTAATATTGACATTGTTAGATTAAAGGAAGAATAAAACCTAAGTGTGTAGACACACTTTGTCATTTGCCTTTAAATTATGAATATTGAAGATATATCATGGCTCTAGAATAACATGTGTAGTAGTTAATATCCATATATAAAATTATAAATGTTGAGTTTGAAATTTTAAAGGTAAATAAAAATAAGATATCACATCTTTACTCATGTTTTTTGATGCTACTTGTGGAGATGCTAATGTTGTGCTAAGTGGAGAGAAGATGATTTTGGTTTTGTTCGTTACTTGTCCAAGGAAAATAATAGCCCCTTGAGCATTAAAAAGGGAGAGAAAATATGTAGTTGGTTTTCTCTATACCAATAACCATATTGACTCAAGTAATTAAATAAAACTTATTTTCATACTATGATACTATAGGTTGGATAAAACATGCCTCATTGTTGAAGCAATTTGGAGAGATTAATTAACTATGTTGAATTATTGAAGATATTAGAGTGATCAAGTCTCAAATTTTATATTTAATTAATCAAACCCATGAGTTGGAAATATGAATTATTATGATTCTTATGAATGAGTAAAAATTATCTATGTACTAATCACAAAAAATGTGGAACCATGATGGGTTCACTAGAAGTGATGCCAAGGTCATTAAGTGTCATTAGACTCACATGTAAATCATCCATAACAAATAAAATCACACTATTATAGATGTATCTAGATTCTATTTTACATGATAAAAAGAGAATGAAGAATATCCATGCCCTCATCATGATTGCATTACTCATATATCTGAATTCAAGTGAATATTTTGCCTTTGAATTTTTAATTTTTAAAACTTTGAATAAGGGTGTGCATTAATGAGTATCATTCTCTCTTATTATGTGCCAATAATATATAATGTTATGAATTTATATTCTCAATTATTATTTTTTATAAACATGTGATTTTTATATTGTAATTTTTTAACATATGCTTATGAATATGCATTTGAGTGTGTATGATTGTGTGCTTTGAGTCTTTGAAATTTAATTGCATATTCATGTGATATTCCCCAAGGATATTTATAAATCTTTCAAATATCTATCATCTATTTAATTTCTAAATTAATTTGAATCTTTAAAATAATGGTTCTATTGTATAATTTGATTTTGCATGGTTTAAATATTTTGTATTATATATTTGATCTAATTTTGAGTGCACATGTATGTCATGTGCCCCTATTTTTCATGTTATTGTGTATGATTTTATAAAAATTTATTTTTAAGTCTATAGTATTTTAGTATTTTAAAAAATTATGAATGTGTTGAGATATATTATGTGATAAACTTGATTTACTCCCCCCTTTCAATGTGGGGCATGAGAGAATTACATGTGTTGTATTGAAAGAATATGGTATATGTTTTATAATATGTATTGGTTAAATATCAATTGACTCTTTGATTTTTTTGATATATTATAATTTTATATAATTATAGTGTGATGATTATTATATTTTTTAGTATAAAGAATAAATAGGATATTATGCATATAAGTGTAAATTTGTCATTTTTGAAAAGGTTAATTGACAAGATGAAAATATTTCCATGTGCAAGAGTAAATCATGTGTATTCCAATGTAAATTATGGGATGTGATTGAAATACGTATTTCTTGAGATATCATGTGTGCAAGTATGGAAAAAAATAGTTATAAAGTTTTTGAATTTTTGAATTTACAGAGTTAATTCATATAAATAGGTTAGTTTTAAAAACATCTTTTAATTAATTTCATATTGATATTACATGAGTTTTTATCTCTAAGAGATATACATTTACATAAATGAGAGTGCTTGGGTTAACCATGCTTGAGCTAGTCAGGACCAACTTATAGTCCAAGGATGCACAACCCTTAGTACTTCAAAAAAATCAATATTTGAACTTTTGAAATTTAATTATTTTTATGTATGTACATTAAAATTGGTGATTTTACAATCTCATCCCATAAACACTATTTTTTCGAAACCCTACCAAAGTTGTCCTTAGCAAGTGTGGACTTATTCACAATCCTGACTTCTTTGCCACAGACTCATCCATAGACCTACTTAGTTTTCATTAAACATATCTACAAATACTTCCACATGAACATGGCCTTGTTCACAAAAAAATTTACTATTTTAATAATTTAATTTAATTTATTACTTTTTTATGATATTGTTAATGTTATTTTGATAAAAAAATTATTACAAGTTAATATATAGGTGAGAAAGTTTCATCACAACCATATGATATAGATAATATAGGATCTAAAATTGACCAATGATAAAGTGACACACTATATGCAGCTAGTCTAAGTGTGTTTTGAGGCTACCATTGATGTTTTATGACATTTATATGATGTATACCTTCACTAAGTGATGGTAATTAAAAACTTATACTTTTTAGCTCTTAATAGGGGATATGATAATCACTTTAAAGGATACATCAAGGATCATGCAGTTGCCTATTTTTCAAAAACATGTGATCTTGTAGGGTGTTATTAGTCCATCCCATATTTTTTAGGTTCAATTATACATGAATTGACATGATTGAGGTTCTTATTATTCCCCTTATGATACTACTATCTTATTATAAGAGATTGTGGTTATAAATGTTTTGATTTTTTAGGAGTTTGTCTATGCCTTAATA
>JARHVA010001696.1:2637500-2652500 GCA_037957365.1 Torreya grandis
ACTTCTCTCTATCTATAACATTAATATTTAATTTAGTATCAATGGTTGTTTGCTCAAAACAAAAAGATATGTACTTATTTTACCTAGTTGGTGTTTAATGAGGAGATATAAATACATTATCTACATCTTAGAAACATAATTTAGTCAATTAGTAAATTTACATTAAATTGGTACTATTAAGGATTATATTAAGAAATTCTATAATATATATTTATAAATGGATGACATCAATGAGAACAACATGGATAATCTATTCATAGGGGGAGGGTGGGTGATCAAGGATATCATCTAACTTGAGGTTCACATGTTTAATCTAGTGTCCATTTATAAATCCATATCATTTTCATGTAATATAGAGGAAAGTTATTTGGTCAAATTAAGGTCTTTTACTCATGACCATGAACATAATTTCATAGCACCATCAGTTTTACAACATATAAGATTTACCCCTCAATAAATTTAAGAGAAGTGTACCAAAGTGTTATGTTTTGTCTATGACAACAAGTGGAGTAAAGGACATATATTTGTTTTAAATAAGTTATTCTACATTCAAAGATATAATTAATATGAAGAATATGGTGAGGTCTCATGTGAGGGTATGGAAGAGCCAAAGGAAGAATCTAAATATTCTCACCCTACTAACTCTTGCCATGCCCTTTCATGTATAAATATTCATCAAACTCCTAAGGTGGTAGTATTACTCAATAAATAGTAGGTTAAAATGTTGATTTACTTTAGAAGTACACATAATTTTTTCAATATTAAGTTGGATACTAATTAAACCATTTTATTTATTCATCGCCAAAATTTCAAGTTATGATCGCAGAAGGTGGCATAGTTTATTGTTCTAAAAAAATTCATAGTATAAAGATTGCCATGGAATAATACATAATTAATTATCTTATGTTTGGTTTTCCCATGGGTTTGTATGATATTTTTTGTATTTAAAATATCTCATGAATTTAGGAAAGATAGAGATGAAATTCTATGAACTATTCATGTGCTTTCATTCTGAAGGTAGGACATTTTAACTACATGGATTACCAGGAAAGTCTACCTAATTTGTTAGTTCACATTAGATGATAAATATTATTAGAAAAAGTGTTGAATTATTTTTATCATGATGTTTTCTATACAGGTTCAGTCAACAGATGTGTCTACACATCCTAATTTATAAATTGTTCTTGGTGACCACCCAATAGTTTTTAACATAATGCCAAAAGGCCTACCACTAAGAAAAGAACATAATTATGCCATAAGACTAATTATATGTATTATACCATTTTACATCATACCATATAACTATCCATATTCCAATAAAAGTGAAATTGAAAAGTTGGTACATGATATGTTGGAGGAAAATATTATTAGATAAAGCTAAAGTGAATATTCATCCCTAGTGGTCTTGGTGCAGAATAAGGATGTGACATTAATATAAATAACTCAATAAGTACACCATCAAATGTAAGTTCACTATTCTAGTAATTGATGATTTGATATATCAATTCCATGGTGTTATTTATTTTATCAAACTAGATATTCATTTTGGGTATCATCAAATTTGAATTAGAGATTATGAATCCTTAAAATAACTTTTTGAACTCATGAAGGCCATTATGAGTTCATGGTAATTCCTTTTGGTCTCAAAATGAACCATATACTATCAATTTTTTTTAGGGTTGTTTTAAGGAAGTTTGTGTTGGTGTTTTTTATGACATCTTAATCTATAGAAAAACTTGGGAAGAACATTTGAATTATGTGAAATAGGTACTTTTAGTTCTATAACAACATTGTCTTTATGTGAAACCTTACAAATGTGATTTTGGATTCCATGAGGTGGAGTATTTGGGTCATATTTTTTCACATGCAATATTTAAATTCTACACTAAAAATATCAAAGCTATGATTAGGTAGAAAGTGTCAAAGACCCTTAAGAAACTTCATGGATATTTGGGGCTAATAGGTTGATATCACTAATTTGTAGAACATTATGGCATCATATAATCTCCATTCATAGACTTGTTTAATAAATATTCTTTCCATTGGTCTGAATCAATTACCGTTACATTTGAGAAGATAAAAGAGTCTATGTTAACCACTCAAGTTTTGGTACCCTAATGTTTTCAAAATGTTTGTTTTTTTATGTGATGCATCAAGATATCACAAGGGAGAAATAATCATGAAATAAGGAAGAACCGTTGCATTCAATATTGGTCAACTCAAGGATAAAAATTAGTTAAATCTAATCTATGATAAATATGTTAGATATTCTTCATTAAATCAAGTAATGGAGACCATATATGATGGGTAGACACTTTAAAGTAAAGAATTATCATGACAGTCTAAAATAATGTTTATAATAATTATTATCATCACAACAAAAACGAAAATGGGTGAATAATTTTGTGATAAGAATTTTTAATGTCTATTATAAATGAAAATAAAATGTGGTGGTAGATGTACTTTCTAGGAGGGATGAATTAGTTGAGGCAATGTAATGAAAAATAACCATTTGGAAAGTAAATTGATTAGAAGAAGAATGATAACAATGGGAGAATGATAGGGATACATAGGTATTGATTCACAATATTTATCATTATTTAGGCATTCTATTAATTTTGAGTGGAAATGGAACATATTATGGTATAAATATATATTATACCTATGTAAGGATTTTATCCTAAAACACAAAATCATTTAGGAGCTTCATATCTCCAATAGGGGGCACTCAATATTTTTGAATGCATATCATCGAATCAGGAAATATTTAGTTTTGGAAGGAATAAATGGGATATACATTTTTTTTTGATAGAATGCTTTGTTTGTTAACAAAACAAAGGAGAAAAAATAAAGACACCAGGTGTTTTCTAACCATTATCCATCCCTATCTAGTGGTGGGAGGAGGTTTTCATGGAATTTATTACATGATTTTTGAGGTATAAATGTAAAAATTTCATCATGGTAGTTGTGTATAGGCTCAAAAAATATGCTCATTTTGTTCTTTATCATATCCATTTGTAGATAGTATAGTATTATTACTTTTCTCAATATAGCTCAAAAGATCCATAATACTCCCAAAATCATTATAAGTGATTGTGATCCTATCTTTACCACTAACTTTTCAACTATATTATTTGCATTTTCAGGTGTTCAGTTTTAAAATATCTCATCTTATCATCCTCAATCCAATGGGTAAACAAAGGTTTTCAACAAATGCCTAGAATGGTATCTTTTTTATTTTTCATCAGATAAACATGAATGGTGAGTCCATTGGTTTCTACTAATATAATGGTGGTACAAAAATTGTTTCCATACATCTTCTAAAATGTCTCCCTTTATGGAACTTTATTTTTATCATCCCTCATCCATTACTTCCTCTTTAAAGGTGTAACCTAGGTTTTGATTTGTTGAGGAATACATTTAGAATCAACATGAGATACCAACTATCTTAAGGGATAATTCAACAATGGCACATAATAAAATAAATCAACAAACTAATAAAATATATAGTGAGATGCATTTTGATATCTATGATTATGAATTTATTTGCTTTCAAACCTATAATCAGATGTCTTTAAAGAAATATAAAAAGGATAATATATGTTTTCCTAAAAATTATGACCCTTATCAGATCCTACAAAAATTTGGTAGTGTGGAATATAAGTTGGAGCTACCCTATTACACTCTCATGCATTATGTATTTCATGTATCCTTCCTAAATAAGGTCATTAGATAGAGAGTTTATACATAGACTACATTACCTAAACTAGATGAATAAGGTAGAATCATTTTATAACCTAAGGATATCCTTCACACATGCACAAAAGGATAAGAACAAGATATTATAAGGCATATTTGATCAAGTGGTAGAGTTTCAATTATGAATATACATCATGGGATGATGAATTTTTCATACAAAAAAATCCAAATTTGACTCAACATTGAGGGCAAAATTATTTCTAATGGGATATTCATGTTATGACCTTAACCTATAGTGCATCTAGGGAGATGTGTGGTGAACTTGTAGCTTACATACATTTCATATTATCTTATTACATTTATCTATGTTCTTAGTATGTTTTTACTATCGAATATCCATAGACAATTAAATTATATATAGGAGGTAATGGTTAGTATTTTATCATCATATTTTGAATTTTTAGATTATTAAATTGTTGTGTAGGTTGACCCCTTGAAGCAACTTAGTTATGCTTTTCAATTATTCTACTCTTTTATCGACTATTGTTATAGATCTAATTATCCTACTCTTAATTATATGATATAGTATTTCATTATTATCTATGATAAATTATTTCATTATTACAAAACATCTAAGTAATTTCATTACATCACATGCATATTAGAATATCCATGTAAAATTTATAGAAAGAGATGTAAATTTTTTGTACAGATCTTTGTTTGAATGGATATAAGAGACCCCAATGAAGATAAATTGATTTTCCAAATATGAGGGTTGATAAAAAAATATTATAAAAGTATAAAGAGAATTTTTAAAGGGTCCATTCCCTTTTATAATGATATATAAAAATAAAGGAATCAACAAACCCAAACCAAAAATAAAAGGATATCCAATATCCAAAACTTTAAAAACTAAAAAAACATTTTTTATCAATAATAAATTGAAAACATCCCAGAAAACATTATCAAATAAATTAAAAATGAATCTATTATCGTAGGTGTGATAGTGGTGGTCACACACATAAAAATCACATCAAACTTAAGGTTTTAAAAATCATGTCAATACATCATATTCTTGCATGGGTGTTTATTGTTACAAGTTGGGAAAAAGTATTTTCATTAATGATCTTTGATGGCATGAACCATATGCTTTACCAAGAAAAATAAAACCCCAATCATCATTCAAACACCCCACTCCCAAGTAAGCATAGAATGTTGGAAGATAGAGACAAGCTCAATTTAACTTCATGCTTGGAGGTTCAAGCTAGTGAGAAGGTATGTTAGAATGAATAAGGGTGGATTGATGGAATGCATGAAAATAATCATAGTACATCACATATAACTTACAAAGGATTTTTTAGTAGTATGTAATAAAATAAATGTGGAGATAAGGGGTATTAAAATCTATGTTACTAAGGAACTAATCGATGAGGTAAATAGAATGTCCTATGAGTGGTATAAATATTTTAAAGATAAATCAAATAAAATGTCACTAATGTAAAGGTTATTTAGGATAAATGAGACTTTTAAAATGATAATAAGGGCTTCCCATGAATGAAATTTTTGAGTTACTAGCTAGAGGTGTGTCTGTAAATCATGAAATACCTTAATTTAGAAGGTAAATTTACTCTTATCTTCTCACGCCACTTTATACTTATTAACAATTTTCAAGGTTTTAAAATTAGTTTTCCCTAATACTTACTAAATTCTCCTTAAAATTATCCTTAAATCACAACCCTTGGTTTTTAAATTAATGAAGTAAATGCTATCATCCATTAAGGCCTTATTTTCTTGCTTTCCAAGCATGGAGAGACCATGCACAAGAAATGTGTCCCATTGGGAGGGTCTTATCTATAGGATGACTCCCATAAATAACTCCCAACCATAAAATATCACCATCCTCTACCTACCCCTTACCCTATAACTACCTTTTTCAAGAGCACCATGGGGCAACAATCTCTTCAGCTTACAATAAACAAACCAAAACCCATTATTTTTTAGGAAGGTAATGTTATAGAATCTTATGAAAAATGAAAGGTTCCATTTTCTAAGGTAATCATGAATAATAAAATATATTTGGAGGAATTCAATTATAAACTTAACAAAGTTGGACTTGGTCTAGTCAGCTTGATAAAGGAGTAAAACTCACTAAATAGGGGAGCCACCAAAATGCTACAGATCTTTTCACAACACATTAGGGATGATGTTCCTACCTAAAAATAGGATTTTTGGGTCAAAAAAGGTCCATACTCTAAAACCTTCCTTAAAACCCACCTCAAAAAAGTCAACAAAGAAGGATTTGCCTTAGAAAAAGTTGAGAATGATTATGTCAAAGGACATTGTGAAAGGACTGAGTAACAAGACTCAGGAAAAGATAACCAATAATAGGCTAATGAATATGGAGCATGATAAGGATTATAATAAGTCACTAATAGAGGAAACTAACCTCCTTTATTAATTTCTTTATTTTTTTTATTATATTTTGTCTTTTGCACTGGTATTTAGCTATCTATTTTTACTTTATCATACTATGTTTCTCATCCCTTGGGGATTATTTCATCTCACTCTATTTATATTTAAAATTAGGTTTTAGGTCCTTATAAAACCTTCTAATTTTACCTTATAAAATAAAAAATGACAAACTAACAACACATAAATAGCCAAAGATGAACAACACATAAGACACAACAACTATAAACTAACTAAAGTGAGGACTAATCACCCAGCCTAGCTTGGAATGCCTTCCATTATTATGCCATGTTGAAGATAAAATTTTACATGTTATCCCAACTAATCATATCTATTTTAAAATTATTACCTTTTTCATGTCCTTTAGTTATATTACTCACTCTTAATTTTTTGTGTTCATCTTTCTTGTCTTATACAACATATTTTATCAAATTCATATTTAAAATATAATTATTGATGTTAGATTTACTAAGATGAATAATATGTAGACTTTATTTTATCTTAATATTTTCATTTTCCTACTAAATTACCTTTTCCTCCATCTATTCCATCTTTATAATAAGACTCTTATTTTTTAGACCTCTCATATCGATTCTTGGTAGGATTAATTTCTTGAAGGATATTATCATTGATTTGATTTTGGATTTGTTTAAAAGAATAATTTAATGTCTTATTTTCCTTCATGGTCCATTTCATAATACTTTTGATGAGATCAAAAAAATTACCTAGATAATTAATCTTATTCTAATTTTTATCCTTTGTGGATTTATGACCATCTCCTAAAACCTATTTTAACATTGAATAACATTTCATTCCCACATGGATTCTAATCTTGAGAGTAAAATTTTTCATGATTACCTTTTCTACTAGAGTTATGTCTTGATGAAACATTCTTATGTGATTTAGAGGAGATATTATACTTTTCATAAATAGGGTGATCTAAAAATAGGGGATTCCTCAACACTACTAGACTTACCACCTTTAATAGGGGAACTTCCCAAAGCTAGAATCTAGATGGTGATGGATTTTTAGAATTTTTATCCCTATATTCTCCCTCTTGTGACACATTTTTAGTAGATATACCACCCTTAAATAATTTTAAAACCTTAATCATGGGATAATGATAAGGGCTAGATATTTATCATGGAGGTAAAGTATATATCAATGCTTGATGAATCATGATTACAAATTTCTCAATTTTAACCTATAAGACTTAACTATCTAAAGATAAAATAAATTAAAAGGGTATGGTAATATAATTATTATGGTAAAATTTATGACGTCAGTTTGATATTATAATTCCACTTTTAACATCCCCTCTAAGGCTACGTATCTCATTATCTAGTCTATAAATTCATTCCATGAGGTTGGGATTGAATCCCTTAAGTAACCTCCCTTGAAATTTAATTATATTATGTTTTCCTTTAAATAATATCTCCATATATTCCTTATTATCATGAATTTATTTATATAATTTGAGGCCCTTCATACTCTTCTATTTAATTAGGCTATACTCTCCTCAGACACCAAGATAGAGACACCCCTCAATATTAAATTTTGATATTTTCAATCATTGGTGAATTTAACATAAATTTTTGGATTGTATCCCTTAATCCTCTCCATAGAATTGGTGAAACCTCATTTTTTTAGGATATTCCATATAATATATTTATTTTTCATAGCATAAATTTTGAGAGGCTCCACACTATAATTATCACCTCCCATTCCAGTTCTAATTTTGAGCCTACTTTAAATCTCTTGGCTAAGCTAAAATTCTTCCTCACTATCAACAATACTATTTTCCTTCCATTACTCACAAAAACATCATACAAAGAGAAACTTGAATCATAAGAATTAATTTTACAATGGATGTTAATCTTAATGATAAGGTGATCAAAAATATATTTAGTAATTTTGGCATGAGTGTGATCTTTCTCAAAAGTATTGCAATAATCATTCTTGTGTGAATGATGATGATTTATGGAATAGGTGTCTAATACTTTTATCATCAAGGAACTACAAATTAAAACCAAACTAGGGTGGAATTTGTTGATGATATACATAATGGTTAATAATCCCATGTAAATTAAAATTTAAAATTTAAAAATATATCCACAAGAACATACATGCAAAATTAAATGGTATATTCCAACTAAATTAGATGAAACACATATTTTAGGAGTTATTGGTCATTAAACCACTTAATAAAGTTATAAGAAGTGACCCATTTATTTTCAAATAAATTTAAAACCTTATTATATTATTTATAAACATGATTTATAATGGTCCCTTTATAGGATTGCATGATATATAGATCGTAATCCACTATAATTTTAATATTCCAGCTCAAGATGTGTTTCTTGGCTAGACAGTTTATGATATTCATATAATCCCCTTTGATAATAAGATAAGTGATTCCCAAATATTTTCAAAACTATAAATCCTATAATATATTCTATATTATTCCTAATGGTTAGTTTGAAATCTCAAGTTTCCATCACATGATGATATCAAAAGACCTTTTTTCTTTATAATGCCACCTCTTACTAAACTCCCTGAGTTTCCTTTAAAATCCCCATCAAATTTTAACTATACCCATAGTATAGAGGGTATTAGTAAATTTTTCATACTTATTTACCCTTTCATAAGATCCATTTTTTTTTGCACCTCATTATAATTATTCCCATTTACTACTATTTTAAGCTCCCCTTCTTTAAACTTATCTTTGTCCTTGACATAATTGACTCAAAAACATTGGTTAAATAATCCAATAATTTTAAGTTCATATTCTTATTGTTTCTCTTTCAATTTTTAAACATTATCTAATTAATATCCTTCATAAATCCCCATAAAATATGTGGTAGATTCATATTCCAATTTTTTTTAATACAATCAATGTACAAGGGATATGTCCATTGCAACCGAAATTCCATAATTGATAAGGGTTGAACCCAACACACTTCAAAATTATCCATAATAAACCCTAATATATTTTATTCATAATGACATTATAAAAATATATGAAAAATTATCTTGGAATTATTCTCTCAAATAACACATATATTAGGAATGAGAAAACATCTCTTCATTAAGTTATCAATTTTGAGGATCTTAATTTTCATCGCTAACCAAAAGAAGATGTTGATATTCAAAATTAGGTCCTTTTACCATAATTTATTAAAGTGAAGCTATTTGGATAATTTTTAAAATATGTCATGTACGCTAATTTGACATTGTATTTACATCCATTAAGTCAACCCAAATAATTTCATCTTTCTTCATCAAGCAACTAAAATGAAAACCCTATAAAAGTTAATTTAGTTTGGATAAATTATTTATTTCATCATAATTTTGTTTGTTTAAGTTTATGATTTTTCATTCTCTTCTTGGATCATTTTCTTCATAATAATATACTACTATTTATCCAAATCTCTTTCATAAAGGTTCACTAATTTTTTTCCAAGGATTTGAAGAGCCTAGAGGAGAATTGATAAACCATGCATGTTTATAGAATGAGGTTCATTATCCTAATCCAATCTTCCACTTTACACCTTTTCATAAAATCTTTTTTATGTTGTCTAAATTAATATATAATCAAGTTCCTTTTGGAAGGGAATTGGTCAATAATAATTTTTCAACATCCCATCTATTAGGTACTTAGCTTTGAGAATTTAAGCCCATTGATTAGTTTATTTAGAAAACTCCATAAAAATTTCGTTATTTTGTCTTTATTAATAAAATTTATTATATGGATTCCAATTCCTCCAAAACATTTTGAAATGTATAATATATCCCATGCCACTAAGGACAATCTGTGTTTTGCTTCCATACTTATCCATAGAAATCTTCTTTAGATTTTATTTATTTTATCATAAATGATCCTAGGCATTTTAAATAAATACATTATATATTATGATATTTTGAAGTGTTATCTTAATCAATTTAATATTACTTACATGGCTAAGAATACATCCTCTCTATATATCCATTTTATGTTGCAATCTATCTAAAAGATAGTTTCATAAAATAGTAGGCATATTCCCACAAAAGAGTGGAATTCCAAGATAATTGGAGGGGAGATCCTTGATTTCAAAACCAAGGATAGTATAGATCTTGTGTTGCCTAATAAAAGAATTTTTGATGAAAAATAGATATATCTCATCCAAATTGATATTTTTTCCAATGCTTATTCATAGTTCTCTAATAATTTCTTTATCTCAAAATATGAGTGTCATCTAAAAATTGATAATGAGAGATTAAATACATTTATTGGGATAATACTATCCCTTTTATCCTCACCCTTATATTGGATGAATATAAATGTATACTTATTATTTTTTACATTATGATAAAGATAAAATGAGATAATGGGTCTCCATGCCTTAGCCCTCTTTCACTTGAAAATGATCCTTCAAGTGAACCATTTATAAAAATTGAGAACATAGGGGTGGATGTACAATTCTCTACCAATTTTTTTATTTTAATGTGAAATCCAAACTTCTAAAGAACCTTGTCAACAAATACCTAGAGAATCATGTCAACATATTTATTCATATCCAATTTCCAAAACATTTCTTCCCTATTTTATTTGTCTATTGAATTCATAGTTTTATTAAAAATTATTATTTCATATTAAATTTTCCTCCCAAGAACAAATACTAGTTGTTGAAAAATGATGCATAGTAACAAAGGTTCAAGTTAGGGGGCTAAGATTTTAGTGAATATTTTTTAATATTACTACAAAGACTAATAAACTTAAAACATTTTTAATATTTGGCCCTAGTTTTACTAGAGATAAATATAAGGAAGGTGGTTTTAATCTCCCTATGTGGTTTAACTAAATAAAAAATACTCTACATGTTGGAAATATTGTCATTAATGTCAAAGGTCTAGCATTATTGGTGATAAAGGCCCCATTGCATTTAATGTTGTTTGTAATAAATATATCTTGGCTAATATGAGTTAATATTTATTTAATATTAACAAATATATTTTTAGTTGCATATGAGACAAAAGAAGGGCCCATGGAGAAGTCGAAGAGCCAGGAGGTAAAGACAAAAGAAGGATGGGATGCATTTTCCCATGAAGAGTCATCTTGGGGAATACCAAGAGTCACCAAGTGAAGACAAAAGAGTAAGGGCACAATTTCTCATGAAGGGACACTTTAAGGAATACGAAAAGTCACCAAGATGAGGACAAAAGTGGGAAGGACGTTTTTGGTCATGAAGGGTCACCACATGACTTTTCAAAGGCTTGAATATGAAGGGTCATCCAAGTTTGGCACCATTTTCCATGAGGATTGAAGGGTCACAAAGGGGGAAGGCCAAAGGTCATTTGGAAAGTTATAAATAAAGGCTTGAGAAGCCATTTATAATATGAAAGAAAGAGGTTGATTTGATATTGTAATATCTAGCTTATAAGAGCAATTGTGAGAGATGAATATGATTTGTATTTGTTATATCTAGCTTAGAAGAGCAAAGGTGAGAGAGAGGAAAGAGATGTTGTATTGATCTATCATTTATTGAGATAACAACATTGAGAGATAGGTGTGTGGTATACACAAAGTGGTCGGTGCTCCTATGCGTTAGTGCTCATGAATTGTTATTGGGTTGGTGCTCAGTAAAGGGGTTGTGCTCATGAATTGTTGCTAGGTTGGTGCTCGACAAAGGGGTATGGTGCTCCTACAAGCTTGGCTTGTGAATATTGTTTGGTTTGGTGCTCATTCATATACTTGAGATTGTTCTTTATGGTTTTTCCCACATTGGGTTTCCACGTTATATCTGGTGTCTCTCTCTATCTTGTGTGGTGTTTATTGTTTGAGTTTTATTGCATATCTTGAATGTTTGATTAAGTGGAATTCGGTTAAAGGAAATTTTTATAAGATATATGATATACTGATTCACCCCCCCCTCTCAGTATATCTTGTGCTTAACAATTGGTATCAGAGTAGGTTGCTTTTTGAAAAGTTTTACAACTTGAAGGTAGATCGAGAAAGCACGATGGTTGGGTCATAGGAAGGATTTTCTACAAATAAGGCACCTTTGATTGATGGAACAAATTATGCTTTTTGGAGCATGAGAATGAAGGTTTATTTGATGGCCCTTGGATTTGACATATGGAAAGCAGTGGTGGAGGAATATGAAGAGCCACGGACATCTACAATTACTCTAGTAAAAAAGAAGGCAAGTGAATGTAATGCTAAAGCTTTAAATGTTATTTTATGTGGTTTATTTGAATATAAATTTGTTAAAGTTATGCAATGTAAATTTTCTCGTGAAACTTGGGTGAAACTTGAGAATATTTACAAAGGTGATGGAAAGGTTTAGCAAGCTAAGCTATAGACTTCTAGAAGGCAGTTTGAAAGTTTGAAGATGGAAGAAGAAGAAGATATAGCAAGTTATCTTTTATGAGTTAAACAAATCATAAATCAAATTCAAGGTCTTGGAGAAACATTGGATGAGTCAATAGTGGCACAAAAGGTTTTGAGATCTCTACCAATGAGATATGATGCAAAGGTTTTGATAATCAAGGAGATGAAGAATTTAGCTAAGCTAAAGATGGATGAGTTTCATGGTATTCTCATGGCATATGAGATGCAGACAGAACAAAATAAACCCTTAAAAAGAGAAGTAGCCTTCAAGACATCAAAGAAGGAGAAAGCTAAGATTCAAGAATCAAGTGATAATTCTAGTGATGATGAAGATGAAAATGGAGCACTTTTCATTCACAAGCCAAAAATAGGAATAGGTAAATATCAAGGAAAATTACCTTTTAAATGTTTTAATTGTGGAAAGATTGGACATTTTTTAGCTAGATGCCCATATAAGGTTAATGATGATGAAGAAGAAAAGCCTTCATATATGAAGAATTTCAAAGGAAAATCTAAGAAGGGATTCGAGAAGAAGAGCCTGTATTCTAAGAATCCTAGCTTAGTCAAAGATAGTGGAGTCAATGATTTAGAAGAAGCAGAAGAGATTCTATTCATGGCCATGTATGAAGGTGAACAAGAAGAAGAAGAGGAGGAATCTGAATTGAATATGGAAGGAGAGCTCATTTGTGCCTTAGAAGAGTTAGAATCTATTCAGAAGAAGAATCAAAGATTAAAGTGCTAGATTGAGAAAAATGAACAAGAGTCAAAGGAAATGATTGAAGATCTACAATCACACTTTGAAGAAGCCAAGAAAAATGAAGAAGATCTCATAGCATAGTTGGAAATAGAAATAAAAGAATGTCAAAGGTATGTTATTGAAATTGCCTCTTTAAAAGAAGATATTAAGAAAGCAGTCAGTGATAAAGTAGTGAGTGATTCAAAATTTAAAGATAGCAATAACATGCTGAATAAGATATTGGAAATTCAAAAAGCATATTCAAATAAGACAGGGATCAGTTTTGAAAAGAAAAAGAGCTATGTTGAAGCTCTTACACAAGAGGAAACAAAAAGGGGAGAAGTGAGGAATACAGAGGACATTTCAAATAGAGGAGGCTAGAAGGAACAAAGCTACAAAAGGCAATCAGGTCAGAGATATATAGACAGGTCTTATTTTTATGGCTATTGTTTTTATTATAATGGATATGGTCATAAGAAACTAGGATGTAGAAAAAGAGCTAACAATTTCAGAAATAAGGAGAAGGAAAGTCAAGTAGAGTCAAGCAGAAGCCACAACTCTTTTGCTCCTCTATCAAGCTTTGATGAAGAGACCATAGTATGCTACAAGTGCAACAACTTCAGACACATAGCTCAGTATTGTAGAAGCATGTTCGAATAAGTCAAAAAGGATCAAAGTTTCAAAGCACCATTCATCAAGAAGAAGGTTCAAACATGTTCATGGCAGAAGAAACAACAAGAAGATTCTATGATGGTTCAGACAGCCCTGCATGTAAGAGGTAAAGATCAGCCATGGTTAATTGATAGCGGATGTTCAAGGCATATGACAGGATATAAAATTAATTTCATTACTCTAAAGAAGATCAATGGTGGTACAGTGAGATTCAGAGATAAAACCACTGCTAGGATAGCCAAAAAAGGTACTTTGAGTTTGGATTATGGTAGAACTAAGACTAAGAATGTTTTATATGTAAAAGGTCTTAAGCATAATCTATTGAGTGTTAGTCAAATATGTGATCAAGGATACACATTAAAGTTTCATAAAGAAGGTTTTGAGATTAGAAGAAAAGATTCAAATGAGTTGATTGCAGATACTCAAAGGATAGGGAACAATGTGTATGTATTGTTAGATATCTTCTCAAAGGCACGATCAAAGGATACATTCAAAGATCAGTGAGAGGATTTGGGAGTAATTTCTATTACTTCTTGCCATTGATGTTCAGCATCAGTTAAGGGGGAGCTAAGTGTTAGCTCTAGGTAGGCCCTTTGTCATTGATGTCAAAGGGGGAGAATAATAGGTATAGGTACAGGTGTAAAAAATAGGTACAGGGAATATGTACAGGTTACTACAGTAAGGGGGAGTTATTGTATGTTTTCAAATGATAGTACGTGTAGGTGACAAGATGTGACAATTTCAAGATTGAGGTTGCCATCAATGATAAAGGGGGAGATTATTGGAAATATTGTCATTGATGTCAAAGGTCTAGCATTATTGGTGATAAAGGACCCATTGGATTTAATGTTGTTTTTAATCAATATATCTTGGCTAATATGAGTTAATATTTATTTAATATTAATGAATATATTTTTGGTTGCATATGAGACAAAAGAAGGGCCCATGGAGAAGTTGAAGAGCCATGGGGTAATGACAAAAGAAGGATGGGATGCATTTTCCCATGAAGAGTCATCTTGGGGAATACCAAGAGTCACCAAGTGTAGACAAAAGA